>APFE031421582.1:51175-72016 GCA_000404065.3 Pinus taeda | reverse complement strand
TACTAAGAGGCAACATTGGATTTAGCCAATTATCTGAACTAACTACCATCAGATGTTAGATGAAGAAAAATTTCTTATGGAAAAGATGCTATTTTCACTTTTGGGCATTTCTAACTATAGGTCCTAAGGAAGACCTAACCAGACTGCTTAGGATGTGCCAGCAGACAAATCCAAGTATGCTAGACTTAATCACTATGAATAATGAACTTAAAAGAGGCTGACATATTTATTTTCATAATTATATGTTAATATATATTCCCTATATTGACTTGTTGTGAATAGTGGGTATCAAATAGGCATTATGTTTCCTTGGTATTATCTCTTTCATGTGGAAGCAAAACGTTTATTAACTATAATTTGTCCACCCCATTAATGCAATTTTAGTCTATTTTCACTCACATGGAGTGTTAGTTTAATGTCTCCCTTATCTTTTTGATATAGTCCCTTATTTATATCTCTTTGTGTTATATAATTTAGATGTACCTTTTGTGTTGTATTTATCATGTTTGATCTAATAATGGATGGTTAATGAAGTTCATAATAGGGAACAACATAATGGATAGTTATTAAGGTTCATGGACATGCATGATTTGATAGTTACCATGATAAGGTATTTTCAGCCTTACAGATGGGGGTTACCCTCAATTTCTATGTCAAATGCTTATCAATAACTCATGAAAACATCTCTATTTCACTATTAACTTAAGCATAAGGAGGACAATTCACTAGAATTGGTATGTATGGCTCCTCGGAATTAATTAATTGTCACCTGTTCAAAAGAAAGTAGGAAGAATTTAAAAAACCTTTTATCAGTATTGATTTCTCTTCCTAGTTAATCAGTTGTCATAAGTACAAAAGAAAGTAAGAAGAATTACAAAACCCCTCCATCAACCACCTCTCCTCCCTTTTGTTTGAGGTCATACACCAACTATGTAATTGTGAGGTGAACAAGAAGATTTATACTACATAGCATCACTTGGAAAAGCCTTTGTAGGGTGTTTAGTAAAATGAAATACACATGCTTGAAAGTAAAAATCATTAATAGGATAACATATATGACATCAACATTGTGCATACACAAAATTTACATATCTTTATCTATTTTTTGTTTTAGAAAATTCCATTACATACCCCTTATAATGGACAACTTGATAAGAACTTAACTCAAAGAGGACACTATAGTAAGTAAAGCATGGACTTAATAATTTACCTTATATTCATTGAATATTGCTTTAGTCTCATAAAGGCAATGAGCCAATCATTTCCTTAGTACATGGTGTTTAGTATTTTCCATTATAAGATAACATATATGACATCAACATTGTGCATAGACAAAACTTACATATCTTTATCTATTTTTTGCTTTAGAAAATTCCATTACCTACCCCTTATAATAGATAACTCTATAAGAATGTAACAAGAGGACACTATAGTAAGTAAATCATGGACTTAATAATTTACATTATATTCATTGAATATTGCTTTAGTCTCATAAAGACAATGAGCCAATCATTTGCTTACTACATGGTGTTTCTTATTTTCCATTACAATATATTTGAAGAAACTTCAACTAGCTTGAAACAAGGTGACTAACTCCCTAAATCTTGTAGATTAACCCCATTCAAAATTTCTTATAATCTCAAACTACAAAGTGGCCTTTGTTTTGTGACCATAGCTTCTTGTAACTAACTTTGTGCATTTTTCACCATTATTCCAAGGTTAGTGAGATCTCTTTCTAGGATTTTCTTCCCAATTCACCTTTCATATAAACATTAAAGGCAAAGTAGCATTTCCCACTAATGATAGATTGAGTCTGCCCACAACCAAATCTCTTTTGTTTTCCATATAGGTCTCCATAAAGTAGTTTTCCAAGTAATTTTGGGCAATAGACTATCCTCATCATATTTTCATCCATCTCATTGCTCCAAATATCTATGAATAATCAGTTTGTTACACCCTTCACTTAAAGAATTCATTAGTAGTTTGTTCTCTAGATGCAACCTGATTAGGAGCTACCTTCCACAATTGCACTAATGATTCTATAAAAGTAGCCATCCATATTTTTTCTCTCGGTCCCCTTCCACTATTAGATATTCCAATCCATTCTTAAGGTATTCCCAAAGGTTTTATTGAGTGAGGGAAGTACCTCATTGGGACATATTCTATGACATACTCGAGTAAGCATGTTTGAGATTTAATTTTGAAGTTAATTCTGAATCCTCCAACCTCAAGGTTTCATCCAGAAACAATTGAAATGTAGTGATGTCATATTTCCAACTATTATACATTAAGCAATTAGGTCATGTCCTTTATTGTGAGCCAATAACAGTCAAGCTCATTTTACTAATCCCATGCTTATCATTATTTTCTGACTTACGCCAGTAATGCCACAAATAATGACAAGATGAGGGCCAATAATGGTCAATCGAAAATTCCAAAATAACGCTTTCACCCAACAGCTGGCTTGACATAATGAAAGAAAAACATTGGCTGTGAACCCTTATTGTCCTTACTCTTTTATTCCGATTTCCCTGAAATGTTGAAGTATAGTTAGTGTTTTTAAACCGGTATGTTCATAGTTGAGATTGAACTAGCCTGACATGGCTTTGACTAGTAATTTATAAATTTAATATTAAATCTCACAGCCTTATTGTCCTTACTCTTTTATTCCGATTTCCCTGAAATGTTGAAGTATAGTTAGTGTTTTTAAACCGGTATGTTCATAGTTGAGATTGAACTAGCCTGACATGGCTTTGACTAGTAATTTATAAATTTAATATTAAATCTTTGCCATGTCCAATTTTGGCTTATGATCCTTTTTCCATGGAAATCCATGTTTTCCTTGCATGTTTTCCCTCACAAGACAACCAAATGCTTCTACTTTTTCATTTCCCATTGATTCTCGAGATTTCCAATGCTCTTCAGATGCACAAAAGTCAAACAACAGTATCTCAAGGGAACTGCATGTTTTATAGATCCAAAATTTCTTTTCCTGCATTTGATGTTGCACCCACTGCAGTAGCATGCCAAACTGTTTGGATGAGAAGAATTTTGACAGAGTTGTTGCATAAAAAGGGATAACGCACTCATATTTTTTTTATGACAACAAATTTGCCATTGCATTATCAAGAAATCATGTTTTCCATGAGAAAAATAAAAATATTGATAAGAGTTATCATTTCATTCTAGAATTAGTAAGCAATAATGAAATGTATATGGAGTTTAGCAAATCAGAAAACCAATTTGCAGACATATTAACAAAACCCTTTGGAAAGAACTCTTTGAAACTCACAGGACATTTTGATGTAATAGCAAAGTTTTGTTTTTTCATTTTTGTGAAATAATTAAGAGGGACAATGTAAAAATAATTATTTCACCACCGCCACAGCCTTGGCTCTTCTTGCCACCGCCTTGGCTCTTCATTCTTACTGAGGTCAGCACAGCCTCACCACTCACCCCTTTCAGAACTAAAGGGCAGCACCGCCTGGGACATGAATATTTTAATTGCTCTGACCTACATTAGTTTTGGTATAAATACATATGCTTAGCCCAGGAAGAGAATTCACCCTCAGTTTTTGGTTGTGTAATTTCTTTGGTTTTGTAATAAAGTAGCTGTACGTGCTGTTATCTGAATTTATGTATTCTTGTTTCTTTCATCTGGTATCAGAGCGAGTTTGGACTTTGTTTCAAAAGCCATTGCTGTGTACCTAAAATTGTTTGTCCTGTGAGGTTGAACAGAACTGTTGTGAGATTGAACAAAACTGTTATGCAGTGCAGAGGGCTTGTGATTGAAATGGCTGGAGTTGTTTAATGTTGCACTAAATCCGTAATTGTTGTGCAGCCCTGGAATCTGAAGCAGAATCGAATTTGTGAGGATCCATTGGTGAGCCTATTAAAATAGAGCTGCAATATTCTGCTAAAGATTTGTGAGGGCATTGTGTAGTGTCTCTATCGGGCAGCTTGAAGTTTGAAGGAAAAAAGAAATAAATCTACCATACGTTGCAACTACCAATGTTGAAAGGTATTTTGTCATGATATTGCCAGTTTTTTATTGGAAGTACAATTATTTTTCAAATTCCATGTTTGAAGGTGTTCTTAGAATGTTCAATTGAGTAGATGGGGACATTTTTGATTTCCAGCAACATATCTACACAGTTGAAGGAAGAAATTTATATTAAAGCTCTACTTCCCTTCACATTAGATACATTTATTTTTCCATCTCAGGGTTTCTGTCTCACTATGTGTGGCTCTGCTTAGCTTATTAACATTAAATGGTTAATGAGTTAAAGTTTTTCTACCAGTGTTGGATTAAGTAGAAAGGAGTTTTGTTTTGTTTTTTTTTGGGGGGAGAAATTAAAGTATTTGGTAATCCAAAATAAAATGGCTTCAAATACCAACACTACTAAGTCAATTCCTATTTGAGTGAGAAAAATTATGATTCATGGTTTATTCTAATGAGAACATTGTTGAGTTCTCATGGTCTTTGGGGATTTGTTACTGATGGATATAGTGAGCCTCCTAATGAGGTAGCAATGATGGCTCTTACAAATGTTGAACTAACATTGTTGAAAGAAAATAGAAAGAAAGAAAATAAAGCTCTTGGCCTTATTCAACAAATATTAGATGACTTCATACTTTCAAAAGTATCTAATGCAAACTATTGGAAGGAGGTGTGGGACATCTTTGAATCATGTTATGAGGGTGTAGCAAAAGTAAAGAATGCCAAACTATAGAATTTGAGAAGAGATTTTTGAGAATATGAAGAAGAAAGATACTTAAAGTGTGGATGCTTTTATGACTCAATTCATGAGTGTTGTTAATCAATTGGGACAATATGGATAAGACCTCTCAAAAAAAAGAGGGTGATCTATAAAGTCCTTCTAAGTTTGCCAAAGAAATTTGAAGCCATTGTTGTATCCATAGAAGAGTTCAAGGACACAAGTCAAATGCAAATTGAAGAGTTGACTGGTTCGTTCGCACATGAATCTAGGATGTCAAGATATGATGATAGCACCTTGGAGAATGCCTTCAAAACTTAGATTCAATTTCATAGAGGAAGAGGTAGAGGAAGATCCAGTAATAGAGGAAGAGGTAGCAAAGATCAAAGAAGTTCATGAGATAATTATGATCATGAATAGAAATCTCACCAGTGTCCTCCTAATTTAAGGGGGAGGTACAATAGAACCTGGCATCAAGGAAGTCAAAGGTATGATATTTCTAAATTTCAATGTTATTATTGTAAAAGATATGGCCATTTTGCTACTAAGTGTTTGAAGAGGCACGCATATGTTGGTAAGCAATCTCACACATCTCAATCTCCACACAACTCACAGGAATTTGAAAATAGTGAGAAGCCGATGTTTATGACTTGTAATGGTGACTCAAGAAAAGAATGCAAGAATGTTCAAATGGTATTTTGTTTTTAGATAGTAGATGTAGCAATCACATGAGTGGAAACAAAGATTTGTTTTACAATCTAGACACCAATATTCAATCTCAAGTCAAGTTGGGTAATGATATTAAGGTATGTGTTAAAGGCAAAGGAATGATTGTTGTTTATATTAGACATGGTGATAGAAGAATAGTTGATGATGTTTACTATGTACATAGCTTAAAATGCAATTTATTGAGCATTGGACAATTGATAGAGAAAAGTTATAGAGTGTTCTTCAAGAATAATGAGTGTACTATCATTGACAAATATCCAAGTAAGCAACTAATAGCAAGAGCATAAATGACAAATAATAGGATGTTTCCGCTTATAATGAGAAATAAATTGACTCCATCCTTGAATGCTTACAAAACTAAGAATTTTGAGGAGTCATGGTTATGGCATTTAAGATACGGTCATTTATATTTTGGTGGTCTAGATTCGCTGCAGAAGAAACAAATGGTGAAAGTGTTACCTAGTATTCAAAAACCATCTAGCTCATGTTAAAGTTGTATACTTGCAAAACACCATAGACATAAATCTATTTTTCGAATTTCATATACTGCGAGAGGTCCATTGGACATTGTTCACGCAGTTTTATGTGGACCAATGAAAACACCTTCTTTGGGTGGTAATGTTTAGTTTTTGAGATTTATTGGTGACTACAGTCCAAAAACATGGATTTATCTTCTGAAACTGAAATATGAAGCATTTTCTTTATATAAAAGATCTAAAGCTATGGTTGAAAAGGAAAGTGGAAATCATATTAAAATTTTGAGATCACATAGAGGTGGTGAATATATGCTAACAGATTTCATTGAGGTTTGTCAATCACATGGAATCAAGAGGCAGTTTGCTGCATGTTATACTCCATAGCAGAATGGAATAGCTGAAAGGAAGAATCTAACTATTTGTAATATGGCTCGAAGTATGTTGAAGAAGAAGTATCTACCAAATGAATATTGGGGAGAAGCAATAGCTTGTGCTATTTATATTATTAACTAACTAAGAGTGTGAAGGATGGAGTTCATGAAGAAGCACGGAATCGTAAGAGTTGTCATATATCTCATTTAAGAATTTTTGGTTGCATTGGTTATGCACATGTTCGTAAATAATTGAGAATGAAGTTAGATAATAGAAGTGAGAAACATATATTTATTCGATAAAGTGATGATTCTAAAGCATATAGACTTTATAATCCCATCACCAAGAAACATATTATCAGTAGAGATGTTGAGTTCAAGGAAGAAGAAGCTTGGGATGGAAGGATAGATAAATCTGTTGCAGAGACAACTGTATTATCTCATGGATATGATAAAGAAGATGAGCATGGATATGATAATGAAGATGAGCAAGAAGCACACGGTGGACAACCAATTCCATATACACCTACTCCAAGCACACCAGTAAGGTGATCACCAAGAGTTAGTTCATTACAATTGAGAACACCGAGAAATCATGAACATGGTGAAACATCAAGTTATGGTGGGAAACAAGCAATTGGATGAGAGATAAGTAATGATTCTAATCCTACAATAGCTACATTGAAGAATAGAATTAAATGTCAAACTAGAAGTTTAAAGGAATTGTATGAGCAAAATGATGAAATAGATCAAGTTTCAAATTTTTCATTACTTGCATATGATCCAATAAATTTTGATGAAGTTGTGAAAGAAAAAGTTTGGATAAAAGCCATGGATGAAGAAATTGATGCAATAGAAAGAAATAATACTTGGGAACTTGTAAATTTGCCTAAAGGTAAAAATACTATAGGTGTTAAATGGATTTACAAAACTAAAGTGAATGGTGAAGGTGAAATTGAAAAGCATAAAGCAAGACTTGTAGCTCAGAGGTTTAGTCAACAACGTGGTATTGATTATAATGAAACTTTTGCACCTATAGCTAGACTTGAAATAGTGAGAATGGTATTAGCTATAGCTGCACAAAATAAATGGAAAATATATCAAATGGATGTTAAGTCTGCATTTTTGAATGGTTTTCTAGAAGAAGAGGTTTATGTGAAACAACCTTGTCGATATGAAATTGATGGTCAAGAAGATAAAGTTTAAAAATTAAAGAAAGCATTATATGGATTGAAACAAGCACCTCGAGTATGGTATAGTAGAATTGATGAATATCTTAACACTAATGGATTCATCAGGAGTCCAAGTGAGCCAACTTTGTATCCAAAAGTAATTGTGAATGGTAAAATTTTGATTGTGTTCTGATGTGTTGACGATTTGATTTTCAGTGGACATATCTCAACAGATGATTTTAAGACAAAGATGAAAAGAGAATTTGATATGACTGATTTAGGCCTAATGAAATATTTTCTTGGTATTAAAGTAACTCAATCTAAAGATGGTATTTTCATTTGTCAATCTAAGTATGCAAAGGTTCACGATGCAAACTTGTAAGTCAATTGTAACCCCAAATTGCAATTCGTACAAAACTCAATAAGGATGATCATGGTTCAGATATTGATCCAACCTTGTTTAAACAATTGGTTGGAAGTCTTATGTATTTGACTGAAACAAGACCCAATATAATGTTTGGTGTAAGTTTAATTTCCTGATTCATGGAGTCTCCAAAAGGTATGCATTGGCTAGTTGGAAAAAGGATTTTAAGATATGTTGCTAGAACAAGAAATTATGGTATCCTCTATGCATCTGAAAATTTTTTAAACTAACTTGATATACAAATAGTGATTTTGGAGGCAATATTGATGACAGCAGGAGCACATCTCGGTATGTGTTTAGTTTTGGTTCATGTATAGTTTCATGGGCATCCGTGAAGCAATCCATTGTAACTCTATCTTCAGCTGAAGCAGAGTATGTCGCAGCCACAATAGTAGCATGCCAAACTATTTGGATGAGAAGAATTTTGAAATAGTTGTTGCATGAATAGAGAGAACCCACTCATATTTTTTGTGACAACAAATTTTCTATTGCATTATCAAGAAATCATGTTTTCCATAAGAAAAGTAAACATAATGATATGAGGTATCATTTAATTCAAGAATTAGTAAGTAATAATGAAATATATATGGAGTTTTGTAGATCATAAGACCATTTTGAATACATATTTACAAAACGCTTAGGAAAAGAACTCTTTGAAACTCACAGGAAAAGCATAGGGGTATGCATCATGTAAGGACATTTTGATGTAATAGCAAAGTTTTGTTTTTTCATTTTTGTGAAATAATTAAGGGGGATAATGTAAAAATAATTATTTCACCACCACCATATGCTTGTCTCTTCTTGCCACTGCCTTGGTTTTTCATTCTTACAGAGATGAGCATAGCCTCACCGCCTCACCATCTGCAGAATGAAAGGGAAGCATCGCCTGGGACATTAATATTTTAATTGTTGTAACCGACATTAATTTTGGTATAAATACATCTTCTTAGCCGAGGAAGAGAATTCTCTTGTTTTTTGTTGTGTAATTTCTTTGGTTCTGTAATAAAGTAGATGTCGCTACTGTTATGTGAATTGATGTATTCATGTTCCTTCCATTAGATTAGCGCAATTTTCTATTGTGTCAATTTCTTGTTTCAGAGATTTTGGTTCCTTTCTAAAAAACTCCATCTAATTATAAGATATCTCTATCAGTCCTCATTTGTTAACTACTCATGTAATATATTTTATTCTCTCTTCCAAAAATTCCAACTTGGACCTTGCCAAAGTTAATTCTCGTTGAATCATTTTCTCCTAAATTGTATCTTTCATTACCTAAGAGATGGACTAAATCTTATTTACTGTATTCATATTCTTGAAGTGTGAGTTATAGACATTCAATATCTAATTGAATTGACCAAATATTTTTCTCATTTACTACAATGCTAAAGAGAAGCTCTGTAACGTGTCGCTAAATTAAATTGAGACAAATTTCAAATTTCATTATAATAATCTCAAGGTTATCCATTGATAATCCACATTTTCCAAGCTTGACATAGATCTCTTCAAACAATTGTTTCATCGGTTGTTCATATTATGTCAAGGCTTTAAGTTTCTCTCCAATCCATGCGTGCAAGTCAGGAACAAAGGCATAAAAGTTCCCTATATTTGCTGTAGAAATCACCACTGTGACTGCTTCCCTTGATTTCCCCACATGTGTGCCTCACTCATTTTTAGTTGTCAATGGCTGAAGTTCACCAGATTGGTTTATTGCAAAATGATATTTGCTACAAAAGCTTCCATTATGATTTCTTCCCTTGAGTTCCCCAAATCTGTGCCCCACTAAGTTTCATCTGTTAATGACTCGAGTTTGTCAGAGTGGTTTATTGCAAAAGCGACATCAACATTGCTTGATGAGTCCTTGCTTATGTTTAATGCATTAAATTTTTTAAGTTTCTCATTCCCTATGACCATATCTTCATTACTATCTATGAAGTTCTTTAGCTTGAGCTTGAGATCCTCTATCTCCTTGCAGAAAAGTGTCCTCTCTTGTCTGGACTGTTTGAGTTCTTAACTACTTTTATGCAATATTTTCCTAATCTTATCATTATCATTTGTAGTTTCCTCGTACAATACTAGTAGTTTCTCATATTCACTAACATTTCCTTCATTTTCAATTGGAGTTCATCCGCCTCCTTTATCAACAAGATCAGGATTCTATCAAAGTCTAAATTGTAATCCATGTTTTCCTCAAAGTGATATCACTCCTGAACACCCTCTGCACCTCCCTCGTGGGTAAAAAATATAACATTATGAATTTTATAAATCACAATGTCTTTATCCTACGCTTGTTGCTTCATTTCCTCAAGACCTTTAGTATCTTTTGTGATAAAAGAACAAAGGGAGCTCACTTATACAATATGAAGACTTGTAGAAATGATATGCCATCTATCTCCTTTCAAAATGTCTATATTCTTAGCATGCGTCAGAGAAGCTATTTCCTTATTCCACAACTTCACTAATACATTTATCTCAAATATAACTTTCTCATACATATTAACTAATTTTCCATTCTCTTAAGACATAGTCCTGAGCTCTCCTTGAAGATTTTGAATGTCATCAACCATTTCCTATTTCCATAGTTCTAAGTTCTACTTTGGATGCTTTGACTTAACATCGGAGGAGGCAAACACAAATTTTGTTTGTGGCATATTTTCATTATTTAATTCTCCTAGTGTTCCCCTTTTCTCCTCCTGATGTCCATCATCTTTCATGCTAAATTTTAGATATCTTTCACCATATTCTAACTCTATCCTCACTCGATCGGAAGCCTTTTCAAGAACAATCCCTAGTTCTATTTGTTTAGTCTAATTTCTCAATTCTTGAGATTCTATAACACCCCTTATAGTTGTTTTTATTTCAATGGAATCATTTTTTTGTACAACACCTTGCCATAATTCCCTAATACCATCCTCTTCTTTCTTTCCCTACTCATACATGTCAATTAATCATTCAATCTCTTTAGTTATATCCTTTAATTTCATTTGACACTCATCAAACTCCATTCTTGTATGGATCACCTAGGTTTATGTTTTTCAATCCCCATTGATACTAGCATGTTCTTGCAATAATGTAGTTTCAGCATTGTCTTCAATTTATTCTTCATGCCCTTGAATTAAGGTTTCATGACCTCCTACATTTCCCCCATTCCATACTCCATTTCTGGAACATGCTCTCCACAAATTCTCTTACAACCATAGTTCAACCACATTCTTCTTGCACCATCTCTTTCTCACATTGATTTTTCATATACCTCAAGCATTCTTTCACTCTCTTCTGGTGTATCCTACAATTTCAATAGAAGCTCTACAATCTCTTTTATAAGAAGAAGAACTATATGTTATACTTTAGCATTCATATCGCTTGTTTCATCTCGTCAGATATTTGGGCAATCATTCTTTCCAAACATGTCCTTCTTTCTTCGAAATTTATGATTCCTTTCTTAATTTTCTCCTTAAGTTTCGCAACTTGATTCCTGAAAAATGAACAAGTTCTTGGGATTTTTCTTTCATTCATGTTCATCTTCCTCAAATTTCCTTATTTCCTCTAGTTATTTAATGGCTTTCTCATACATGAGAATATGTCTTTCATTATCTACAAGTGACTGTTGGAAATAATATTAAGAGGAGGGGGTGAATCAATATTACCCAAATCAATAATTTTTTCTTCTCATACTCAAATTTATATACGCTACTTTAATGAAGGTAACTCACGTGTACACACAACTGTCTTTAAAGAAACTAGTGTATATCCAACAAACTTATGATTCAATTAATTCATCATAAGTTGATTTTTTATTAGTGCATCATTACTTCGTTAACCATATAAACAGTAACCATCTCTAGCAATAACAGAACAAACCATCACACATAAGAAATACACATGAGCAGCAAGATTTAAGGTGGAAACTCAATCCGGGACAAAAACCACTTGGTGTTGTCTTCTTTTAATATAAGAAAAGCTTGTTTACAATCTTTTACTAGTGGAGACTCATACTAGTATGCAGGAACCCACCTGTAGAAGGCTACAACCTTCTCTCATTCCGCAGCTTCTACTAGAAGGTAGATACAACCCACTGGATCTTGTACTAGTCGATCCATTTACTAGTACGTAGTTGCCAGCTTACAAAAGGCTCCAACCTTCATTCATTTTCCAACTGCTATTAGAACGGAGATCCAATCTCCTCACTCTTGTACTAGCCGATCCATGTACTAGTATGCAGGCATCGGCCTACAGAAGGATATGACCTTCTCTCTTCCTCTAGGGACCATGTTTCATAAATTTTTAGATTGGACACTCGTGGAATAGAAAACCACAATTTGAAGGCCTTGTTTAATCAAATTTTCATACTGGACCCATCAACAACATTGAATCTCAAAATCAATCACAAATGTAGTACAACCAATCACTGAAAACTCATCATCATTGAAGAAAATCACAATCAATCAATATGAACATTCAAAATACTTTCACTAGAACATAATCACCTGAACACAAAGCAGAACCTGGAACTCTATATCAACAAGAAAAACCAACTGCAACTTCAAACATCATATTTCATAATGTATACATTACTTATCTGTGCTGAACCAATATTTATACGCGCTTTTACGAAAGCGAACTAGCGTAAAGATCTGAAAATACTAGCTTAAAACTTCACAGCTATTCGAAACTTTAGTCATACCTAGATCATAACATTTACAGAATAAAACATGCGTTAGTATTCAAATCCAGATTATCCATGATCAAACCACATAATGATAATTCATTTCAGGCCTTGTGATCCCAATCCATCATCCATCATCAACCACTTAGGTGCATCCTTAGTTGAGATCAAGCAAAGCATCAAAAACCCATAACCTACATATTTTCTTTTGATCTAACTGTTAACTCTTCATAAGATATTTAATACTTGCACACCTATCCCTTTGATCTTCTCCTCCTTATATAGTTTTATCCCTTTTTTCATACCTCAGACCAAAACCACTTAGGACTAATACCTCGAACCAAATACCTCAGACCAATAACTTGGACCAAAACCTTGGACCAAATACCTCAGATCAATACCTCGGACCAATACCCTAATTTTCCATTTCATACGTGTTTTCCTCCTTGGAAGGTGCATGCATATGTATACACCCTTTTTGTTCTATTAACCCATGTGTATATGCTTCTTGGAAAAATTGAACGAGTGTATACTTCTTAAACCACTCTCATAATTTGCATCAGAGTTCCTTGCCTCATCTTGTGAGCTTGATTCACCTTCAATAGTTTCATGAAAACCAAGACTAGTTTTGACGGTAGGAGACCTCTGACTACTAAGAATATTATCCAAAACCTTAGTACTCTCTTGAAATCATAACATTTTATCATTTTCTTGTAATTTACGTTTTAAGATATTTACCTCAACCTCATATTGCTCTTCCTTTTCTAGATATTGCTTCTTCATGATTTCGTGAGCCTTTCCTCATTATTCCACTTGTTGCCTTAATTTAAGAATCTCATTTTCTTGTTCTTCATCTGCTTAAGGTAGTTTATCATTGTGCTTATTTGAATTTTCAAGATCTTCTTCTAGAGAGAGGATCTTAGCTTCAAGACTTTCATAGTAAGTGGATCTATATTTAAATGTCTTGATTGTTGTACTATTTTCATTGACTTCATTTCTTAATGATGTTACTTCATCTTGCAACTTTGACATTGATATTTATTTTCCTTGTACTGATTCCTTACTTTGTTTCCTTCCTCCAACTGAGCTTTTAATCTGGTAACTTTTTCTTTGAAGGCACACTCCCTTTTGTTAAATAGATCTTGTTGATCTCTGATTTTATCAGCAAGTCTTTTAACTTCTGCCTCTATGTTTCTTTGGCGATCACTTCCAATATCTTCAATATTGCATGAGCAGAGAAAAGTATCACTAGAAGACCAAAAATTTGTACCTAATACTTCTTTTTCTTGTTCATCTTCAATCTAAGGTGATTCTGATATGAGTACTTGCTTCCACCTAATGACCAATTGTCTCTCCTACCGCCATTGTTCCTTTGAGATGTCTTCCTTTTCAGAGGCGCTTTCTTCTTTAGCTTCTTTCCCATTGTTTCCATGGATCTCCTTCAAGCGATCAAGCTCTTGCAAAAGGACTCCCTCTCATACCAATTGTTTGAAATAATACTCAAAGGAGGGGATGAATCGGTATTAGTCAAATCGATAACTTTTTCTTCTCATACTCAAATTTATATACGCTACTTTAATGAAGGTAACTCGCATGCACACGCAACTGTCTTTAAAGAGATCAACGTATATCCAAAAAACTTATGATTTAGTTAATTCATCATATGTTGATCTCTAATTA
This sequence comes from Pinus taeda, assembly GCA_000404065.3. Taxonomy (NCBI): domain Eukaryota; kingdom Viridiplantae; phylum Streptophyta; class Pinopsida; order Pinales; family Pinaceae; genus Pinus; species Pinus taeda. The sequence goes on along the minus strand of APFE031421582.1, from coordinate 57,783 downwards.
GTACATCAATACTTCATTAACCATATAAACAATAACCATGTGCAGTAATATCAGAATAAACCATCACACATAAGCAATGCACATGAACACCAATATTTAAGGTGGAAACCCAGTGGGGGACAACAAACACCTATTTTTCTCTTCTTTAAATATAAGAATAATATGTTTACAATTTTGTACTAGTGTAGACTCATACCATTACATAGGCACCACCTTCAAAATGCTACAACCTTGTCTCATTCTCCATCTTCTACTAGAAGGGAGCTACAACCCCCTAGCTGTTGTACTAGCCGATCCATTTACTAGTACGTAAGCACGAGCCTATAGAAGGTGCCAACGTTCGCTCGTTTCCCAGTTGCTACTGGAAACGAGCTCCAACCCCCTCACTCTTGTACTAGCCGACCCATTTACTAGTACATAAGTGTCGACCTATAGAAGGCTATGACCTTCTCTCTTCCTCTAGGGAACACATTTCATAAATTTTCAAATTGGATACTCTTGGAACACAACACCACAATCTGAATGCCTCGTTTCATCAAATTTTCATACAGGATGCATCGGCAACATTGAATCTCAAAATCAGTGATCACTACAATACAACTAATCACTCAAAACTCATCATCATTCAAGAAAATCACAATCAATCAATTTGAACATTGAGAACACTGCCACTAGAACAAATTCACGAGAACACAAAGTAGAACCCAAAACTCTGCATCAACAACCAAAACCAACTGTGAATTCAAACATGATATTTCATACTATATATGCTACTTAGATATGTCGAACCAGTGTGTATACATACTTCTACCAAAGAGAACCAACATATAGATATGCAAATACTAACTTAAAACTTCACAGCTATTCGAGACTTCAGTCATATCCAAATCATAACATTTATAGAATAAATCATGTGTTAATATTTGGACCTAGACTATCCATGATCAAACCACATAATGATAATTAATTTCACGCCTTATGATTTCGATCCATCATCCATCATCAACCACTTAGGTGCATCCTTAGTTCAGATCAAGCAAAGCATCAGAAGCCCATATCCTGCATATTTTATTTTGATCTAAATTTTAATAATATATTCAATACTTCCACACATATCCCTTTGATCTTCTCCTCCTTACATAGTTTTAGGCCTTTCACAATACCTCAGAGCAAAACCACTTAGGACCAAAACCTTGGACCAAATGGCTGAGACCAATACATCGGATCAAATACATCAAACCAATACCTTGGACCAAAACCTCAGACAAAATACCTCATACTAATACCTTCGACCAAATACCTCAGACCAAATACCTCGGACCAATACCTTAGACTAAAACCTTTATTTTCCATCCCATATGTGTTTTTCCTTCTATGAAGGTGCGTGCATATGTATATGCCCTTCTTTTCTATTAACCCACATGTATACGCTACTTGGACAAAGTGGAGGAGTGTATACTTCTTAAACCACTCTCTTTCTTCAATCTTTAGAGTCTTGTCTATAATCCTTTGTTGTTAACCTATTGCATTGTGAACTGTCATCTATGTGAGCTTCCAAGAAGGAAAACACCTATATCATAATGCCAACAGTGACTTCTTAATTTCTGTGCATAAATCATCAACTTCATTAGCTAGAAAAATAACACTTCCCCAAGCTTCCACTTCATATTAATTGGCTTCACTAATTGCTTTAAATAAATATTTAAGCTCCCTTTCCATTTATAAACCATATCTAAACGAATACTCCTCTTTCAACTATTGAGCATGCATTGAAACGTTCAGCTATATTGCTCCATCAATATCTGAAAGCTTCATCCTATCAAAATGGATCATCAAATCTTTAATGTGCATTTCCAAATGTCCTTTTGGATTATAGGCATAACCACAAGTTACTATGAAGAGCTTCTTCTTCACTTTGGTACATATCAACTTATTCATGAACCAAGTCATTCTCCTTACTGATGGCAGAAACATGTGCTTCTCATGATTTGTTTTGGTTCACAAGGTTCGGGTCCTTTGCATGCATAAGCTTCTAGTCCAAAGCTTCGAGCAACTAATCTCGTAATAGAGCTATATGTTCCAAAATTTGCTCCAACTTTGCACCCTCATAATATTCTTAGTCCCTTCTCACTTGTTGCATCAACCTCATATTTTCCATTGTGAACCTCATCACCTTAGGAATATGATCAACATGGTTTCTAAGAATTTGTAGCTCCTCCATTAACCATTCTTCTATTCTAAATAGTGTGATTTTGCAAACGTCTTGTTAGAAGTAACTACCTCCAGTATCTTTGTTGGGTCTGTATAATACTAGTGATTACCCCATTACTATTGAGTTATACCCCTTATTAATATTGTTGTGCCCCTATTGTCCCCATATTGTTATTACTGTGCCAATAGAATCCCTCTATTGTTATTTTTGTGGCTTTATATTATTATTATACTCGGTTATATTGTGACTCCTTAGACTCCTATATATAGAAAGGAGGTTTTGTCATTTGAATCGTCGAAGAATTGTTCATTTATGTAACGTAAAGGAGGTTCCCCCCTCGAAGAGGCTGAATTCTAAGGCGTTGATCTATCTTTTCTATCTTTTCTTGAGCTAGTTTCATAACATTTGCTATCAGAGCTTTGGATTCTAGGGTTTCGCTACTCCAAATAGGTCATCTTGGCATTTTCGCTATAACTTCTTGTATGCAGCATTTCAGAAGTTGAAAAACATAGCCATTTGAGAATACATCGCGGTAAATCTCAGGTCCGAATTTCGGAGCTTTTTACACTATATTTGTGGAGATATGATCTGAGGAAGTTGGTCTTTTTGCAGACTCCTTAATTACATTCCAAACAGGTGACCTGGGGAAAATAGTCATAACCTTTTCTCTGAGCGTTCGATTGAAATTTCATAAGAAGGTACAAAAAGAGGACGGACTGTAGTTTTTTCTATATATTTTGCAGAGCTAAAGGTCGAAACAGTGACTTGTGGCACGTCGTACAAGTTCGCTCTACTAAACTAGTCTATAATCAAGTCACTGTGGGAGATTTTGCATAACTCTTCCTTGGAGAATCCAATTTGGATTAGACTTGTGGAATTGGAAAGAGGACATAGAGCGCTACTAGAGGTCACAATTTCAGAATTGGATGTTTTGAAAGGACAGAGATATATCAGTGGCAATATCGAGTTCCTACAAAGAAAAAAAAGGTGTGTAGATTCTTTTAAATCTTTGCTTAAGATTGGTTTGAAAATTTATTTTGAAGGAAATCAAAGGGCTAGTAGATCATTATTATCGGTAACTAATTCCCCGAGGAAAGAAAATTCAAACACCTAGTAAGGAACCTGAAAGCTCTAGCATGACTCGTGAAGAAGAGGAAGAAATGCTACATGATATATCAAAATTACAAGACCAAGTGCAAAAAATGTCAGCCTCACAAAATCTAACAGAAGCTAAGATAAATGGCATGGAATTTAAGATAAAGGGTGTGGAAGCTAAGATGAGTGGCATGAAAGCTAAGATGGATGATTGGAAGATAGTTTTGAAGACAAACATGGGCGATCTGAAGATAGATTTGAAGAGAGACATGGACGAATTGAAGATAAATATGAATAAGCTGCTACAAGAAATGGTCACTAAGGGTGAAAGGGTAGTAAAGGAAACTCATGATGAGAACAAAAGAAATGTTAATCATGATTCCATAGACTCTAATGTGGGATCGAAGACCCATCATATTCCAAAAATCGGTATGAGGAAGTTTGATGGCAAGGATCCCGCAACATGGATACTAGAGATGGAGCAATTTTTCAATCACAATAATGTGCAAAACACACAAAAGGTACATATGGCAACTTTATATTTGGAACCAAATCAGTTTGTATGGTATCAATGGCTTTGCTTGCGTAAACAATTTATCACTTGGGCAATTTTTACGGAAGAATTGATAGCACATTATGAGGATACAAAAAGCAACACTTTTTTTAGTCAATTGATAAGTCTCAAACAAAAGGGTTCAATAATGGAGCACATTGAGGAGTTCCAAAAATTAAACATAAGGGTAAAAGATATTCCAGAGGAGCATAGGATTGATGTGTTCATAGGGTCTTTAAAGGATAATATCCAACATGATGTTCGCCTTTGGGAACCTGAGTCATTAGAGAAGGCATTCAGGTTAGCAAGAAAAATGGAAAGCAAAATTATGGCAACCAAGAAGCATACCACTCACAACTATAAAGACGGAAGTGTTGTTGCCCCTAGTCCTCCACAACCTATAAGGTTGACACCACAACAATTGGAAGAAAAAAGAGCAAAAGGGCTTTGTTACAGTTGTGATAGCAAATACACTAAAGGTCATAAGTGTGCTGAGAAGAAATTATTCTACATAGATTGTGAAGAGGAAGAAGAAAAGGAGCAAGAAAGGTCAAAAGAAGAGGATATACTCCAGGAACAAAGCCTAGATAAAGAAGAAATGAATCTGACCATATCTTGTAATGCATTGGCTGGAATTACCACTCCTCAAACCATCAAGATAGAAGGACAAATCAAGAAGAAAAAGGTAATAGTGTTGATTGATTCAAGAAGCACCCATAATTTTATTCATTGTAAGGTAGCAAAAGAATTGATGAATTGCTTCCTATATCCAGCACCAGAGTGTCAAGTGATCATTGCAAATGGAGAAACAATAAATTGCTCTAGAAAGTGCCATAATATCAAGCTATCCATGGGAGAATATGTATTGACTAGCCCAATGCTTTCCATTCCAATGGGAGGTGCTCATGTTGTACCAGGAGTCCAATCGCTACAATCCTTGGGTACAATAGCTTTTAATTTTCAAGAACTTTTCATCAAATTTTCTACGGAAGGAAAGGAAGATGAATTAAGGGTATTGCAGGGAAACCAGGAAAGATAATCAGCTCTAATGGTATGACAAAGCTTCGAAAAAAGGAACAAAGAGGTGTAATTGCACAATTATGTTCGCTAGATGTTTCCACATCAGAATCATCTATTTCTCTAGATCTCCAAAAAGTCTTGGACAGTCATTCCAAGGTATTTGAGACTCCCAAAGGTCTCCACCTATTCGTGACATGATCATGCTATTCACTGATTCAGGAGTGTTCCTCCAAACATCAGGGCCGTACAGATATCCCATGTCCAAAGAGTGAAATTGAACGTATGGTTGCAGAAATGCTAGAGGCTGGTATAATTCAACCAAGTCAAATTTCTTTCTCTGCTCCAATAGTATTGGTACACAAAAAGGATGGATCATGGCGCATGTGTCCAAATTATAGGGAGCTCAACAAACTCACTATTAAAGATAAGTTTCCCATTCCTGACATTGATGAACTACTGGATGAATTACTTGGATCAATTTACTTCACCAAGTTGGATATTCGTTCAGGATATCATCAAATCAGAATGAAGATTGAAGACATTCTGAGAAAAGCATTTAGAATTCATGAGGGTCATTATGAATTTTTGGTCATGCCTTTTGGCCTTACCAATGCACCTTCAACATTTCAAGGTCTGATGAATTCAATTTTCAAATCATTCCTTAGAAAATTTGTGTTGGTATTTTTTGATGATATACTAATCTATAGCAAGTCTTGGAAGGATCATGTTGAACATGCTGACAGGGTGCTACAACTATTGGAGGAGAAACAACTATATACAAAAAGATCAAAATGTTTCTTTGGATTCCAAGAGGTGGAATATCTAGGTCATATTGTATCTCATGAAGGAGTTAGGGTAGACCCTAGCAAAATTAAAGCCATTAAGGAATGGAAAATCCCCACATGCATAAAGCATCTGCGTGGATTTCTTGGGTTGACAGGGTATTATCATAAGTTTGTTCAGAATTATGGGAGAATAACATTGCCTCTAACAACATTATTGAAGAAAGATGCATTTTCATGGACTCCGGAAGCAACAAAGGCCTTCGAACATCTTAAAGAGGCAATGTGCCAAGCAGTCGTCTTAGCTACACCGGACTTCACAAAAACCTTTATTGTGGAATGTGAAGCTTCAGGAAATGGAATTGGTGTTGTTCTAATGCAAGATGAAAGACCCATTGCTTTTGAAAGTCGTCCAATCAAGGGAAATTTTTTACACAAAGCTATATGAGAAGGAAATGTTGGCAATACTCCATGCACTTAAGAAATGGCGACCCTACCTAATGGGAAGACACTTCAGGTAAAAACAGATCATGATAGCCTTAAATACTTTTTAGAACAAAGATTATCCTCTGAAGAAAAAAAAAAGTGGGTGACAAAGATGTTGGGTTATGACTTTGAAATCATCTACAAAAAAGGGAAGCAAAATGTGGTGGCAGATGCACTCTCAAGAAAGGATGAGGATGTGGAAGCATTGTTGTGCGCCATTTCTATTATCCAACCAGATTGGATAAACGAAGCAATGGAGGAATGGAATAATGAAGAAGAAGTGTGGGCACTTATTTGAAAGTTACAACAAGATTCCAGTAGGTCTGATACATTTAGCTGGAAAAATGATTCGTTATGGTACAAAGATCGCTTATACCTCTGTAAGAATTCCCAGCTAAAACAAAAGATTCTTATGGAATAGCACACTTCTCCCTTAGGAGGGCACTCAGGATTTTTAAAA
>APFE031421582.1:33984-50516 GCA_000404065.3 Pinus taeda | reverse complement strand
GTCTGGAAGAGTGTCATCATGGCGGTAGTTGACAGACTTACCAAGTATGCACACTTTTGTGCATTATCACATCCATTTAAGCCAGTATAGTTTCTACTGCATTTATGGAAACAATTCAAAAGCTACATGGAAACCCAAAGATTATTGTAAGTGACAGAGATCCCATTTTCACTGGAAATTTTTGGACAGAATTATTTTCTTGTCTTGTACTCAGTTAGCTCATAGCTCATCTTATCATCCTCAATCTGATGGGCAAACTAAGATAGTAAACAAATGTTTGGAAGGATATCTTCGTTGCTTTGTATATGATAAACAGACATAATGGGTCAAATGGTTGCCTCTGGCGGAATGGTGGTATAACACTTCCTTCCACACAAGAACAAAAATGATGCCATTTATGGCACTTTATGGGTATCAGCCACCATCCATCACATCATATTTAAGAGAAAATACTAAGGTTCACGCAGTGGAACATCACATCGAACATCAACAACAAGTCCTCCAACTCTTAAAGGATAACCTCATTTTGGCACAGAATAGAATGAAACAACAGGCCAGATCAACATCGCAGCCGAAGAAGTTTTGTTGTAGGTGATTGGGTATTCTATGGCTAAACCATATTAAGAAAATGTCCCTCAAGCAAGCTAAGAAGGATAATAAATTATCACCAAAGTATTATGGTCCATACAAGGTGTTGCAAAAGATTGGTACTATGGCGTACAAATTAGAGCTTCCTGCAGCTTCTAGATTGTACCCAATTTTCCATGTTTCATCTTTAAAGAAGGTTATAAGTGAGAAGCTCCCAGTTCAAACAATATTGCTAGAACTTGATGAGGAAGGAAAAATTATATTATTACGGGAGGGAGTCACAGAAACAGGAACTCGACAGCTATGAAATCGATCAATTTTAGAGTATTTTATCAAGTGGAAGAACTTATCCACTGAAAATTCCACGTGGGAGGATGAGAATTTTATACAGAAGTATCCAAAACTACTCAAGCATCGAAGACAACACTTTTTTGAAGGAGAGGGTCATGTCGGGTCCCTATAATACTAGTCATTACCCCATTACTATTGAGTTATACCCCTTATTAATATTGTTGTGCCCCTATTGTCACCATATTGTTATTAATGTGCCCCATAAAATCCCTCTATTGTTACTTTTGTGGCTTTATATTATTATTGTTAGGTTGGCTGGGCTATATTGTGACTCGTTAGACTCCTATATATAGAAAGGAGGTTTTGTCATTTGAATCATCGAAGAATTGTTTATTTATGTAATGTAAAGGAGGTTGCCCCCTCGAAGAGGTTGAATTCTAAGGTGTTGATCTATCTTTTCTATGTTTTATTGAGCTCATTTCATAACAATCTTAATCTTTTCTTCTTGAAAATGAAGCATCTTCTTTCCACATTATGCATATTCCTCATGTTATTTAACCAAAATTTTTATTTGTTCATTTTTAGTATCCATTGCCTTCATTGTTGTTTCTAAAGATTCCTCTCTTTTTAGGGCTCCTACAAGTGCGAATTCCAAATCCCTTTTGGGAAGAGAATTTTTATGACGAGGTAGTGGGATTGCTACAACTTTAATATCCCATGCATATTTTCCTAAAGATATTAGTAGGGCCATGCTTCCATAGTCATATTCTTGAGTGGGTGACACTCCTTTGAAATGACCACACAGATGACTAACTTCTTCCTTCAACTATTGAATTTTCATCTTCAAAGTTATAACATCTCTCGTAGGATCTTCATTTATAGATGCATTATTCAAAATAAACTTTTCTCGCTATGAAAATTTCAAAGTGCTAAGAATCTCTATTGCACAACAATTAGAAGCCATGAAATTGACAATAATAGTCTTTTTATAGTTTCCACCAAGAAAATCCTGGAGAAGAAATGTAAGTTTGGAGTCACGATATGGGACATGTTGTAGTTTCCCATTGGAAATATTTAGAAGATTCATGATTATGAGCCTGGATGAGAGTGATTTATTAATGTTTGAGGCTTCTTTTAAGTGCTCACTCTCAGCACCTAGATTTAGGCATCCAAATATATGATGAGTCATTGACTCACTCTCCCTCTTTCTTTTAATTATACAAGTAAATGCACTATGCTAGTAGGTGGCTAGAAACTACTAGCACGATTCAAATTAATTTCGACAACTTTCTTGTTAGCTTCTCCTTGCATATGTAGTAGAATAACATCATTGACACCTTTCGCCTGAACTTCTAGAAGATTTTCAACTTACACTCTTGTCTTGACATCTTACCTCATTTGTAAATTTGTTGATGATGGTTCTAGGATATCTACTAACTGCTCATTATATATTTATAGAAATGAACACTTGCAAATAAATTTCATTTTTTCTTATTTTCAAGCTTCTTCATCCTTATGGATCCTTGCAAACAAATGCTCAAAACCACAAGGCTTCATTCCATGGTTTGCACTTAGTTTTTTCTTTGCGTCCTCAATATCACCAATAATGGTATGTGTTTTTCTACTCCGAGTCCTCAATATCACCAATAATGGTATGTGTTTTTCTACTTCGAGTCTGACCATACACAAGCATACAACAGTTGTATCCTCCCATGGAGTTCTAAACCATGGGTAATCTAGCTACCTTGAAATGTTTTTCCTAAGATATCGTTTCCCTAGCTACAAATTCAAATGTAAAACGAGACTTTGGGGTCCCCAACCATGTAATAGTTTGGTGAATTTCTTGTATGACACATCTATAATGAGATGGACAAGGAAATTAGTGCTACTAAGGGGATGAATATGAATAATAACCTAATCATTATCACCATCCCAAAAATATGGATCCTATTGTAGCTCAAAATGATGTTGCATAAAATTGTTCTTTGAGTCTGATTCCAAACATTTTACATATGAAACATTCTGAGTTTTGATAAAAGGCAATATCAGGAGATTCCTAGTGCTTACATTGACACACTGTTTGGTTTTTATATATTTAGTGACACCATTTGGAGTCCAACCATAGATGTTTTCCAGATTTTCGACTCTAGAAAGTGGATGGTTGGAAAAAAAGCTCAGGTCTTGGATTTTTTCTTGGGACAGATATTTCACAAGGCCTGTAGAAGAAAATTGTGAAAAATCCACTTCTGTGGAAGTTGAAAGTTTAGTTCTTGACTCATGCCATACAAATCTATTTTTGGTATTTGAAAATATAATTGAGCTATTGTGTAGATTGTTCTTGAATGTGTGGAAATTAGATTCTTTGCAAGTATTTTCTGAAAATTTATTTGAAACTTGGCCTTGTCCAAACATGAAAATATTTTCCTAAGAACTTGTTTTAGGAGTACATGGATCTTGATATGCATTTGTAGTAGCTGGTAAATTGTGGTTAACTTCTGGAATGCGATATAATGTAGGTTGTAGAGTAGAAAAAGAGAAGTCCTGAGCATTGAATTCTTCGAAAGGATTAGCATGATAATTGGTATTTTTATTATTGCACTCCAAAAATATCTTTTAGGTGATTTATTTAAAGGTATACTCTGAGGATAAGAAAATTTCATCATTTCGATCTATTAATCGAGAAGTTAAACATGATTTCCCTTGAAGTAATATCAACAAAACCCTAGGATGAATGGTTCAACCCACTACCATCAATTCCACTAATATAGTTTCAAAAAATGCCCCCTCTTGCAAATATTGATTTTGCAATGGTTAGAATATCTAAACTACCGTATATTCATCTCTTCTTATAGATTCAAACCTTCTAGCTCAATGCTCAAATAGGACTGTACAATTCTGACTATCCTAGTTTAAGGTAAGAGATGCTTGGACTCACATTCTTTGTACCCGTATAACTCAATCCCAAAGAGATTTACTTGAAAATATTATTTTCCTTAGTTGATTACAGAATAATTGTAACAAAAGACAGTAAAATTCACCTGAATTTCCCCAAATTTTAGGACTTCTGAAAAGAAGAAAAAATTGAACACAAAATTCACAGAGTTTAATTTCAATAAAATGAAGCCTTAATGCTTCGAATCCTCCAATTTTCACTCAATGGACTTGCATATCATTACCTTATTTTGATTTTTGACATGATATAGCAATATTGTATTATTGGCCATTTCTTTAACTCTTCCTTTGTTTCCCTATCAATATTATATTATTGGCCAATGCTATAGCTCTTGATCTATTCCCCCGCCATGACATGATATATAGTGGAGTACGATTATAATATATTTGGGTTTATCAATGTCATTACATATATTTAAAATACTGACCAATGTCAAAATTATAAAGTAGGAATATATAATTCAAATGTGAATGAAATAAGGTTTTAAAAATTTTTAATAATTTTAAATTTTAATTTCAAAAATATTATTATATATAGATGTGACCATATATAAGTATATATGTTTTATATAAGGTATAATGTTTTAATTTAATAAAATTACTTGAGCATTGTTTTAAAAAAAAATATTGCACTTATTTTTATATGTTTAAATATAAAATGGATTTTTTTTATTGGAAAATAATAAAAAATCATAATAATATATAATTACCCATGGCATTCCCTTTGATAAAAACTCCCCCAGCTGCCACTTTGCATCAGTTTTCACTGGTCAGTAAAAATTGTAAAATCTTGAAGAATAATGTGTCACGCATTGATATAGTTTCAACGGAATGACCTGTGATAACCTCTCAACCTGCTCGTCGATAACCAAATTGGTAGTCCACGGGTTAAACGAATCAAATGCATTCCAACAGCACAAACAACTCCACGCTTTTTCTCTTTGAACATTTTTCTAGGGTTTGTTTGTTCTTGCTTAATACCAAGTCCTCACTCGATCTATTGGCATACAGAGCATAAAATAACGTGATTGCCACCATTGAAAATATGTCGCTAGAGAAGAAACTGTCACAGAAAGAGGAAATCACCGAGAGGTTTTATTTCTTTGCCTATATCTTACTGGACATGAAACATATCTGATGGTGAGAACTTAAATTCATCCAAAATTAATGTATATATATTATTTTCACAAAACTATATCCTCTGGCTCTTTCAATGCTCCAATAATTGCTTTTGCTTGCAAGGAGATTGCAGAGGATCGGGAGAAAAAACATGAGGACCTTCATAGCAATATATCTGCTACATTAGGTTTGTTTCTTCTTGCAAAATACTAAGGCGCTGCTCAATCTACTATCGTACACACCACACAACCCTATGATTTCCATCGCAGAAAATATGTCGGTAGAGAAGAATCTGTCCTACAAAGGCGAACTCATCGGAGCGGTTTTCTTTCTTCACCTTGGACTTACCAGACTTGAAATAGATCAAGATATTGTAGAGAATTAGGAGAAAAAGCCTGAGTATTTTTGTAGCACCATATCTATGACATTGGGTTGAGTTTACAATCATGTGGGTCTATGTCTTCGTTTGTTTTTTATTAGACGAAAACTCTATATGGTCTTTGTTGTTGGGTATGAAATTTAAATTTAGTTTGATGAGCAGGCAATGGAACTATTAATCCGTAAGAGGATAGAATTGTTGATGAGCATAGGGGAGAGTGAAAAGCAATTCAAAAAGTTAGTGTTTCTAAAATGACGTTTTCTTACAGGCTCATTTCAATTCAGGTTTAGGTTTTCTATAACTAGTATACATCATGCCCTGGTTCAATTTAGGAGAAGGATAATTATCTTTTTCATTTGTTTGTATTTGTTCCTATCCATCATGAAATGTGTATAATGAAATTGGAATGTGAACTACCTTGATCCTTAGTTCTATGAATATTTTTTTAACTAAAATCCCCTTGTCCCTTTTCTTATTCATCATTAAATTATCTACTTGAATTTTATGGTGACACCCTAACGACATCATAAGGACCTCTAGGCTGAGTCTCATTCCTTACAAGATTTGAACTCTTTCCTACTTGTGTCTCTTTTTTGGGGAGCTAAAGCTTACATTTAAACTTTAACCATATCTCTACAACCCCTGTTACCCACCCTTGTTCTCATGAAGGTTCATAGAATCTGCACCACCCAACTCTTTGCCTATCCCAATGTCTTGACTCTTAAGAACATTCTTGGACACATTTTTCCGATTCGTTGTGCTCCATTGTTTTCTCTTTGTTGTTAGGAACTTTTCACTTCTGTTGGCCACATCATAGTTTGGTAAAAAAATTATTCTGTATTGATAAACGGATAAATAACTATCCTATAAAATAAAATAATTATCATATAAAAAATATATATGAATGTATCATTCATAACTCGTTAATAATTATAAAATCCTCCATAATGGTTTCTTTGACTCGAATTATTGTTTAAATCTTTTTTTTGTTGTAGAATCAAGGATGGGTGGTACTTTATGGGGAAGAAAATTCATATAGCCACTTTCCTTCATCTCGCTTAAAGATAAGGGACAAAATATATGTGTCAAGTGCCCTTAATAATGATTGTTGTGTTTTCCAAATCTATATTCGCTTACAATTATAGAATAATTGATGCGCTTAATTAATTTTTAACTAATATTAATGGTGTTTAATGAGCTGCAAGATTGAGAAGACAATTGCTTTCCCACCTTCTGATTTATAATTTAGAAAACTCACATCATTGATTGGTAAAGAGTTATTTTATATTGGTAAAATGGATCAATAACTATCATATAAACTAAAAATAACTATCATATAAAAAATGTATATGAAGGTATCATTCATAACTCATTGATAATTATAAAATCATTCAGAATGGTTTCTTTGACTCGAATTATTGTTTAAATTCTTCTTTGTTGTTGTGGAATTAGGGATGGGTACTACTTTGAACGCAGGAAAACACAAGAAGGGTTTGATATTACCATTATTTGGTCTCGGCGTTGCTAATGTTGCTATAAGTAATAATAGAGAGTGCTATCTTCATGTTCCACTGTACGCATATTAGTATATGTCGTAGTTTTAAAGTCCTCAAACTTTTCTTCTAGTGACTATTTTGTTCACTTCCCCTACCTACATTTTTGTTGGGACCAATATGATGAGGGTAGAGTTTAAGGATTTAAACAATATGTTAGCCTTCCTATCTGTTGTTAACTACATCGTCTTGTGAAAGTGCAAGAATTGCGGGTGTTTGTCAAATAATTGGAATCAATTTCAATAATGAGAAATATGAATGAGGTTGTATATTTCTCAGTTCCATTATCGGAGACTATGTGTACATGTTTTCATATATTGACTTGTACAATTATAATTTTAACCCTTGTAATTTTTTCTTTCTTAACAAAACAATTTGGAGTAATGGAATTTATAAACCATAAAGAGTACGAAAAACCTATTCAAGAGATACGTTGATATATTCACTCAGAATGAATTAAAGACTATTTTATTTGACAAACACCCCATGCAACTGTATTCATTCATAGATTTTTCATCCCACGGATTAATCCCACTTTCATGTACAACTCCTTTCTTCCTAGTTCATTTTCAGACTCTTTAACTAGGGACCGTGCAGATTTAACACCAATTTTCCCATTCTCAATCATGTTCCTTTGCCTACTGTTTATTCTTCGTTTCCATGTGTATATGTTTGCCTCTAATTGATTTTCCATTTCCAAAGCATTGTTATCTATTGATAAATAAAGCAAGGAGAGAACATTTTTTTGCATATGTATAATCAACAGTGATGATTCTATAAAGGAAATCTGTAAGGCTTGACTTGACAGTGTGAAAAAAGAAATAATTAGAGATTAATAAAAGAAATTTATAAATACGCAAAACAATCCAAAATTTAATCTAAGTGTTTAAAACATAGGATCATTCGAAGAACGATGGGATAACATAGAGACAATTCATGGAAGATTTACAACAATTGAAATGGAGAAACAAGAAGAAACAATAGGTATCATAAATAACTCGTTAATAATTGTAAAATTTTTCAGAATGTTGCTTTGACTACAATTATTGTTTAAATTCTTCTTTGTTGTTATGGAATCAAGGATGGGTTATACTTTGTGGGTAAGGAAATTCATAGAGCCATTTTACTTAATCTAGCTTATAGATAAGGGACTGAATATATGTGATGTTCCCTTAATAAAGATTGTCATGTTTTCCCAATCTATATGGCCGTACGATTATAGAATGATTGTTGCATTTAATTGGTTTTTAACTAATACTAATGGTGTTTAATGAGCTACAATGTTGAGAAGACTATAGCTTTCTTAACTTTTGATTTATAATTTAAAAATTGCACATCATTGTTTTGTAAAGAGTTATGTATATCCATAAAAATGCATAAATAACTATCATATAAAATCAAAATAACTATGATATAAAAAATCTATACAAGTGTATCTTTCATAACTTGATAATAACTATAAAAGAATTCATTGAGTGGAATTAGTGTCTAAATTCTTCTTTGTTGCCATGGAATCAGGGATGGGCGCTACTTTCACTGCTGGAAAACCTAAGAAGGGTTCAATAGTAATAGTATTTTTCCTTGGAACTGTTGGGATTGTTCTAAGTACTAGTAACAAGTGCTCCTTTTATATTCCAATGTATGCATATTAGTATATGTTGCAGTTTTAATGTCCTCAACTATTTTTTCTATGGATTGTTCTACTCACTTCCCCTAGGACCAATATAACGATGGTAGAGTTTAAGGATTTTAATTATATGTTAGCTTTCTGATCCTAGTTTAACTACATGGGCTTGAGAAATTTCCAAAATTGCAGGAGCTACTAGAATAATTGGAATAAATTTCAATAATGAAAAATATGAACAGGGTTGCATATTTCCCATTTCCATTATTGGAGACTCTGTTTTCACAGGTTGATATGTTAGACTTGTAAAATTTCATTTTTAATCATTTTTAACCTTAAATCTTTAAAACAATTAGAATATTACATATTGCATATTTTTTACCATTATAAATACTCAGTAGATTTGAAGTAAAGACATATTCCCCATTTAGACTATCCATTAGCTTGTTTCTTTGAGTGGAAACTCAATTTTCTTAGTAATAAAATGTCTATGACTGTTTGGTTCTACGGTCACTCCAATAATTCCATGCATCCTAAGACATGAAGAAACTAGGTATCCACTTTGTCGTAGCACACATAATTGTTTTGAAAAATTATGTTTGAAATTAATTATTCAACCAGAAATGTAACATTCTATGGGAAAATTTTGCATGTGATTAATTGTTGGTCATTTCTGGACATAGTGAGAGTGTTGGAGAAGGAATAATTGACCTCAAGGTGGGTCACAGTGTCCTTCCTATATTCAATGGAGAATGCAAAGAATACAAACATTGCAATAAGACATTTTTATTTAAAATTACAACACTAGTTTGTAATTTTGTATGTTGAAGAACAAATATTTGGCACTATTATTCTTGATTGACCAAATTAGAGGTTTTATCAAGAGAAAGTTGCAAGTCCCATTATTTTTCTTAACAGGGTCTAGGCATTGTGGAGAAACAAATTCATATTGACATTTTCCTTCATCTAGCTTATAGTAAAGGGACTAAATATATGTGCCTTGTGCTCTTAATAATGATTATTGTGTTTGTCAAATATATATACCCTTACGATTATAGAATGACTGTTGTGTTTAATGGATTTTTAACTAATATTTATGGTACATAATGAGCTGTAAGGTTGATGGGTATGGTCTTTGGGATGTCTAAAATTGGCTATAATTGTCTTGACCTTTTTGGATAACTTTAAATTCTACTAGTCTTGGCATGAATCTCTGTAGTATTATTCTATGGCGGTTTTGGAGAATCTATAGTTTACTGATATCATCCAGAAATGCTAGGAATTTTAGCATAAAATGTGTCTACATAACAAACAATCACCAACTGATAGGATACATTTTGTCTTGCAAGTGGACTTTGTGGAATGAGGAGGTGGCAATGAGAACACCTGACTTTAGTTGTGCTTATCGAGGAAAGGTCGAGGGAAAACTGTTACTCCTGTTTTAGGTTCACCTTTTATGAACACAAATAAAGGAGAAATTCATATATTTAGACATTCTTTATCGAAAGCTAATCCGATCAGAGATTCTTCAGTAGAAACTACTATTCACAGTCTTGTGTAGCTAAGTTTAGACATGTTTGTAACAACACACAACAAACTTAAAGTTGTATGTGTGAATTTCCATGTCAGTGGAGTTGGAAAGGGCCATACGTGAATATAGTCTTCCGCTAATGTAAATGATTGCTTAATGTTATTTGAGAGATATTTGATTTATGCTTATACTACAAGATTCTCATGTTTTCCCATTTTTTTTATTTTTAATATATAATTTGTTATGCTTCTTTGAGAACAGGTGATATTTTGTGTTTCTGAAGGGATCATGAGAATAAACCTATATTTTGTAATGATTGTGCACTAGACAAGAAATTCATGGAGTTGTTTTTTATCTCAATTCACGCCTATCTTTTCTGACACAAATAGAAAGAAATGTAAAATTATTTCTGGTTTATATTTTCCAGTTTGATAGTAGATTCTAGAGAAACTCATGTGTATAATTTTCTTAGAATATAACATGTTTTCATATTTTTCATCTTTGGGTGTACATTTCTAATCTTTTTCTACTTTCTTCTTTTAAAGTTTTGAAATTGAATATTATATTTCATAACTAAACATGATTAAAATACATCTAGAATGATACATGATGTCAAACAAGTAATCTTTAGTATTAGTCTCTAGATATTTTTGGATTTATGGTTTTTTAGAATTAACTTGAAAATTTGTTCCAATACTGTAGTTATGATGTTGATTTTGATTAGAATAATTATAACTTGCTTCCAATGTTGATTTTTATACAATACCTATCATATGGTTATTGTAGATATTATGCAACACTAGGACAACACTTCAAAGATTGTGTCCAATTACCTTAAACATTCTCATTTGTGTCCTTAGAGGGTGATTGGAATGGGAAGTGTATTTTATGTCTTTATATTGTTCTTTTTGGTGGTAATAAATGTTGATTGAATGATCTTGGGTATTGTAAATATATCATTTTGAAACATTTTAATGCTGCACAAAGATTGCATCCATTTTACAAGACATTTCAAGCTACTAGTTCCTAGGCTACCACCTTGTGATGTTTCCTTTGAAGCATTTGGTGTAATTCCTAGTGTAGTGTGCTTTTAATCATTTGTGACATGATATCATGATTGTGTTTGTTTGATTAATAATGATGATGATAATATGATGTATTTTTAAATCATAAAATGTTGTTTGATAAATAATATAATGATTTGTTTTTATCACATGTTTGGCTTGTTAAATGATATTAGGATAATAATGATTTTGCTTTTGTATTTATTATAGGATATGATAATAAGGAAGAAGATTATATTTTTGTTCACTACATTATATTATTATATTTTTTTTAGATAGATAAGATAATGATAAAGATTGTTCTTTTGTTAGATGATATGATAATGAATTTTTTTAGTAACTTAAATGCTTATATTTATTACACTAAAGATGGTGACGATGATAATTATGCTTTTGTTTATTATATGGCCATGTGATCCTCTCCATAAACTTGGTCACAATCAAGGGATTTGAACCTTGGATTTGTGAATTTTCATAGGTTTCACATTACTTTGATCACCAATTCAGCTAGTCCCAAGGACATGATAATATGTTTTTTGATTAGGTAATATGATTGTATTTTTGTTTATTAGATTATATGAATTATGTTTATTAGATGATATTGTGATGATAATGATGATTTATTTTGCATGTTAAATGAAAGCAATAAGTTGCTTACAACATATGATGTTGATATTTAAGTGTTCTTAATGTGTAGTTTTGTTCATATATGTGTGTGTGTGTGTGTGTGTGTGTGTGTGTGTGTGTATTTTAGTGATGAGATATGTTTATTTGTTACATGCAATGATAATGGAAATTGAATTTTATTTTGGTATTACATGGAGTGGGGTGGGATGATTAAAGAGGAGGAGAGGATGGAGAGAGTGAGATAAGGGGGAGAGGGGGATGTCCACCGCATGAGTGTGAAAAAAGTGGGGGAGATGGGAAGGGGGATGGGAGGAAGACAGAGGGGTGGAAGGTAGAGAGAGAAAGAGAGAGAGGGAGAGAGGGAGAGAGAAAGAAAGAGAGGCAAAGAGTTCGGGGCAGAGGAGGATCGTGTGGAAAGGGAGAGGAAAGTGAATGAGAAGTGGAGACAAAGGGGAGGATGGAGAGGAAGAATATGCATCAGATAAAACGTTGTGGGGGTTGTTGGGTGGGGTAGATGGGTAAAGATATTGACAGGGGGCTATTGAGAGAGCCCAGGGGTGGGTTTTTTGTCGATGTATTTGGAGAGCGGGGGAAAGAGAGAGAGTAGGAGGAGAGAAGGAGGAAAAGACATAAAAAAGAGATAAATGCAAAGATATGGAAAAAGAGATGGTGGGATGAGGAGAGGGAGAGATAGAGAAAGGGGAGAGAGAGGGGTGAGTGAGTGAGTCAGAGAGAGATTAGGGAGAGAGAGAGTGGATGGAGGGAGAGAGATAGTGAAGAGGGAGGGAGAGGGAGAGATGGGGATAGGAAGATGGATAGCCACTATTCACATCAAGTATATTTGGTCTATTGATGTGTTGTGAAAGATAATGTTGACTTGTTATGTATATTCCTTTATATGTTTTGGTAAGTAGTCTTGACCAAATAGATCCACTCATTCATCCTTGTCAGAAAAGAAACCTTGAACTTAACTTCATAGAGAAAACAATGTTTTAATTAATTACATGAAAGTATCGATGTTTATGTGATCGATAGGCCATATTCAAATCATCTACAAATCAACATTAGAGAAATATTTTACATTAAAGAAGGAATAATCCATGCTAGAGGATTGAAGAAGGGAGTGTAATAATTGAATGTTAAATGTAACTTCTAGTAGGGTTTTCTCTTTGTGAATCCCATTGGTCATTAGAATTTGCTACAATTTTAATTTTTATATTTTGTTGGAGCGTGACTACACATTCAGTGTGTACTATTTCATTTGCATTAGTTTATATGTGAACTAGGAAAATCACAACATAAAATATAGTACTTAATTAAGCACACATGCTTACGAATATGACACAATTATTTGAATTAATACCTTGGACCTCATTAAAATTTATTTTTGGTAAATAAAACAAAAGATTTATCTTATTGAGAATTTACAAAGGAGAATATCAAATCATTGTAGAGACTAGACAATATTTCATCTAGTTCAATGTTCCTATAACATAGTTTGTATATACACATTTTCCAAAAAAATAGAAAATTACTCTTTTCTATTGAGTGTAATTTGTAAATACTACAAAATGAAAGGTCGTTACTTTTAATTAATGGTGCTTGTTCATGTCCATCATAATTAACCATGAATGCATAGGTATAGTAATATTCTTACATATGCATGACAATAACACAGAAGGATGTTTCTCTCTTTATTTCTCTATAAAGACCCAATAGGTTGTAGTAATTTCCCAACTAGTGAATGATTAATTAAGTGATCATGGTGGTACAACCTCTCGCTTTATATGGATTTGAGATTTTGGGCCCCAACCTTAGTTGCAGATAAATGTATTACATCTAGAGGGTCTAGGCACATGCCTGAACACCTTATTTGGTTCACATGTGTTAATAAAGATTCATCAATTGATTTTTTTCATGGCCTATATAAGATATATATATATAATCTATATGTCATTTTTATATGCAAGCAGATAATCAATATTCCTAAAACATTGTTAATCTTTCTGTTCCTTATACCATTAAATTCCACAAATCATAATGAGATATGCTTGAGTGGGGGTTGAGTAATTTCATAGTGGGAGAAATATTATGCATTTACAATAAATATCGCAAGAATAAAGGTGCGTTTTAGCATGCATGTGGGGTCAGAAGAGAGACATCATGTGACTATACTAGGGATATAGATATAAAGGAGTATAAAAAATGTTAAGGAAAAAATGGGCACCTATAATATGTAGTGAAAGTAGGGGTTTTTTAAATTGGGAAGGTGTATTAGGTTTGTACTAGTAGGGGTTTAAATAAAGTGACTTTTAGAGATATTTTCCAATATGTAGTTAAATTAAGGGTATTATTTAGTATGCCACAAAGACATGTTCTATGTCTTAGGTTCATTGAGTGAAGCCCTCGTGGTTCCCATACACAATTTTTCCATAAAACAAAATGGTTATAGTTTCCCCCTATTTCTAACATCATTGGCTAGAGTAATATCCTGAAATTAATTAATACTCAATAGACTTTCACGATAAGGTATAAAAATAAATAAATATTTTGATGGTTTGATGCTTTTGTATTCCATTTCCTACGAAAGCATTTAACTTGTAGGTTATCTAGTTATGATTTTGTCTCATTTTTTTGAGTTCATATGTGAATTTAGATATTCTTAAATCATTTGAATCCTTAAGTCTTGAACTGAACGTGTCCCTTTATAATGATCTCAAACAGAGGGGAAGTTAAAATGGTATGGAAGAAGATTTCATTGTGTAGAGTGCAAAGATTTCCTTATAGATGTGGTACTCTATGTAATGACCCTTGGTTGATATTCCATGTAAATGAAATAAGACCAAGGTCATGGGACACATATTCCAAACTCAATATTGGGAAAACACTATAGTGGGCATCATTTGTAGATTATTAATGGCTATGTAAATTGGAAAAGGCATTTGCAAAGGCAAAGAGGAAATAACTGGTATTTAATTATGAAAACAAAGGGGAAAAGGTGAAAAGGAAGGTGAAGAGATGCAGATTTTCATGCAACGGAAATTAGAGGGAAAATGAAAAAAAAATGAAGAAAAATATTCTAAGGATAAAAAAGTCATTAGAAAATTAGTTGGTAAGTTTTCCTAGTTTAGCTTTTGACAACTTGGAGTAGATCACATTCTCATTCTCGCATACTCTTTCCCACTTAGATCATTCTCGGAGCATGCTTGGAGCACTCTAGTATTCACTTGGATTCGAGAAAGAAATAAAAGTAACATAAGGGAGAACAAAGGAATAATTGGATCAACAGCCACAACAAGGATACTTTTCATGTAACAGCTTGCCTATATGATTTCCTTGTTAATTTTGGATGCATGGCATATGCATGTGATTCCTTGGTTATGTGTTGTCATTTGGAAAGAAATTTTGCTTAGATTGACATTGATTTCACCCTTTCCTTGACATTTCCTGGATAGCCATGGTGTTGTGGGTTTCCCACTTATTTTTGTAATTCATTCTCAATTTCCCTATGGATGTGGGTTGAAACAAACACTTTAGAAGCCTTGGAATTGTTTCGGTTGAGTTACTAGTTCCTGGAGCCATTGGGTGGGACAAATGCTCTAGAGCCCTCAGTGGGCTCAGATACTAGTTCTTGGATCGATGTACATCTTCGGTAGAGACCGATCTGGTTGATGTTAGTGATTTTAAGACCATATAGGTGGGATCATTATGATTGAGGATTGAGACAGTTTGGCCTTTGGAAACCATCGTTTGGCTTTATTTTGGTTTAACCCATGAGATCCCACATTCATGCTTGGAATATAGTGCAGGGGCGATTATCTAAAAGAGATATTTGTGCTACACCAATATATGGTCGGGTGGTAGATGGACGTCCCTTATTTGGTTGCCATTTTCACATGTTGATATTAGAGATTTTTCTATTGTGATATTTAAGCATTTGCAGTGATTATGTTTGTGATTTTATCACTAATTTTACATGGTTTCCATTCTCTTTTTATGTTGGATGTATGATGTATTTTGTCTATGGCTCTTAAGATGTTTTGATAAATCATTGAATGGATGATGAATGCATCGGCTAAAAAGTGTTAGTGCAACTAGCTAGAGAGGCCTTGGAGCCTTCTTAGGGATTCTTAGATGAACTTTAGAAGTTTATAATAAGATATGCATTAATGAACTATAGCTCACTCTTTTACCATATGTTTGATGCAATCTATATCATGGATTAGGCATGTATAGTGTTGGATCAGGTGCACAGGAAACATAAATTAAACACACACAGAATTAACACAGCTATTAACGTGGTTCACCCAACCAATCTGGGCTACGTCCACCAAACATAGGCATCAGGAATATATTAATCAAAATTTGGAGATTACATCAATGAAATCCTCACACTCTCACCCAGCTATCCGTATGACAACCTATTTTATAGTAGAGAGAATCTAACTGCTCTCACATCAAATTTAGGATGCATTAATTTGCTCCCAACAACCTGGAGCTAATCCAGCAACACAATCCCTATTGTTGTCACCTACAGAGATTTCTACCTATTTGACTAAAAACAAAAAATCTCAACAATCTCCACCTTGACAACAATTCGCCTGATGCCCTGTTATTATTATTTTATCTTTTCTGCAAGCCAAGAGAAGCCAAACACCAGCGTAGCTTCTCCAACAAAACTGGTTCCGTGAACATGTCTGCACAGTTCTCCTTTGTATGCACCTTTTCAAGAGAAACTCCCCTTTCAGTGATAACCTGTCTTACAAAATGATATTTGATTGGAATATGCTTTGACTTACTATGA
>APFE031421582.1:15920-30996 GCA_000404065.3 Pinus taeda | reverse complement strand
CAATTGATCTATATGTTTTAAACCAATCTTTATGTATACACATGTGGTTAGATGCCCCGGAATCTAACAACCAATGTTCATCATGTTTTGAAGCATTAACAGACAATGCCTCATCACTGATACCTGAAACTGAACCTGTATCTGTGGTATTGGCTTCCTTCTTTTCTGTCGAAGAGCCCTCTTTATCATCCTGCTTTCGCTTCCAACAATCCTTTTTTAGATGTCCAGCCTTGCCACAATGCCAACACTTCATCTTTGGCTTCTTTCCTTTGGACTTTGAACGAGAGTCGCTATGCTTTCCCCCGGAGTGTCTCTCTCGTGAGCGACCTCTGGCCATCATTACCTCTGATGTAGATGTGTCTGCATTCGACCTCTTCCTCGTCTCCTCAGCCAACAAGGCTCCAACAACATCGTCAAACTCAAGAATATTTGATGTACTAAAACTTATGGAAGTAACAAAATGATCCCAGGATTCAGGCAAAGAACATAATAGAGTTATTGCCTTATCCTCTGAATCAAATTTTACATCTAGACTGTTTAATTGCACCAATAAGGTATTAAAAACATTCAGGTGATCAGCAATTGAGGTACCTTCTTTCATCCGCAAACTGTAAAGCTACCGTTTCAGGAGAATTCGGTTTGTCAAAGATTTTGTCATGTAGAGCTTCTCAAGCTTCGACCACAGGCCTGCAGCGGTTTTCTCTGACACAATGTTAAACAAAACATCATCCGCCAGACATAACCGAATTCCGCTCAGAGCTCTAGCATCCATCTCATCCCATTCATCCTCCGTCATGGAAGCAGGTCTTTTGTTTTTCCCCAATAGTGCTTTCGCCACACCTTTTTGAACCAGCAGATCCTGCATCTTCACCTTCCAGATCTCAAAATTATTCTTGCCATTAAATTTCTCAATTTTGAATCGAGCACTTTGATTTTTCGCCATTTTGTATCAAAAAAGCACAATAATCTCCAATATCCAACCAGCAGAAAAAAAAAAATTTGCCACTGCTTTTGTTTTTACTCAGACAAAACTGCCTATGCCTTTTAAAAAATAATCTTCCCTTTGCACTTCACAAAAAAAAAAATCTTGTTTGCTCTCAAATTTTTTTTTTCTTGTTTACTCTTCACAAAATTTTTTTTTCCTCTGCCTTTGAAAAACAAACTGGGCCTTTTTTTTTTTTTATTTGCACTTCACAAACAAAAAAATGTTCTTGTTTGCCTTTAAAAAAAAAAAATTCTTGTTTGCACCAAAAAAAAATTCCCCCCTCATATTCCTGGCATCATCAATTCATTATCCAAAATGCTAATTAAGAGGTCTTTAAAATTTTTTTTCGTTAAAACCGTATACCATTCAGAACCGTATGCAATTGATTTTAAACAGCACCAAATCGAACTATTCAATTCATTCAAATAACCAGAAGTCCTACTCATATAAAGTGAGCCATCCAACAAACTTCTAAAAAACTCGCAAAGGAAACAATGCCCAAATTCAGGCTGGAGATTCCTTTATATACGCAGAGAAAAAACAACCCACTGTGACAAATTAGGCGACAGTTAATCTCTCTTGACAGATCTGGACTACCTGACGCTCTTCATCTCTGGATCGGAGCTAAGCAAGCCCCCGACATCGGTGCGCTTTCAGGCATTTACTATAAATTATAGCGCTTCCTAGCTGCTTATCACACTTCCCACTCGTCATTCTTTCCGTGAGAAATAGTAAAGGAGCATTGTTCGTTGATCCAACAATTTATAGTAAATACGCTCCAGCAATATTTAAAAAATATGCTCCAGCAATATTTAAAAAAAAAAAATACGCACCAGCCGATGCCAATTTCAGACTCCACGCACAACAGATATATATAAAACAAATGGTTTATTGAAACAACGTAGCACCACTCAGATTCAAATTCAAAAGCGATTTAATCTTGTTTCCACAGCAATTTTAAACAGCCGCACCAACGATTTTGATTTAGGTTCCTCTCAGTTTAAATATGCAGCGTACCAGTAATAAATCAAACATACCGTTCTCAAAACATGGCTTTATGAAACAGGCTCCAACACACATGCACTAACAGTTCCACCAGCGCTCCAGCACCAGACGGTCTCCACGCAGCTATAGAGCTTTGCTCAGTGCTCATCCACGATCAACACGCAACAGAAAACATCCACGCACCAGCGCTAATCCATGACCAACGCTCAGCTGTGCTCCAACATCGCTCTGATACCAATTGTTGGATCAGGTGCACAGGAAACATAAATTAAACACACACAAAATTAACACAGCTATTAACGTGGTTCAACCAACCAATCTGGGCTACGTCTACCAAACATAGGCATCAGGAATATATTAATCAAAATTTGGAGATTACATCAATGAAATCCTCACACTCTCACCCAGCTATCCATATGACAACCTATTTTATAGTAGAGAGAATCTAACTGGCTCTCACATCAAATTTAGGATGCATTAATTTGCTCCCAACAACCTGGAGATAATCCAGCAACAGATTTCCTATTGTTGTCACCTACAGAGATTTCTGCCTATTTTAGTTTAAACAGAAAATCTCAACATATAGGACATGCTATTTCTGTTGAAAATTAAATAAGACAATCATAATTTAATTTTTTCCTTGAAATAAATTAGGAATTAAATTCAAATTCCACATCTCATGACAACTTGTAATAGTTAAATAAGTTAATTAGACTTATTTGTCTGAGTTAGGTAAGTTAATTAGAGTTATTTGTCTTAGTTAATTCGATTTGACGATCTAACCACAATCATGTAGAGTATCTCCCACTTTTTACGAGCCCTGGTTCAATTTATTTTGAGTTGTAATTACTTAATTCAGTTTAATTGAGTTAAATTTTGTTAAACTAGTTCCAATTGATGGATGAATTAGTGGGAGATCTAGTAGTGGGGTGTAACATGCAGTAGTGGGGTGGACTAGCAGTGATCAACTAGTAAACATAAGGTTCACTCATAATTAATTGATGCATGTTACATCATAGAAACAACTAATTGAGATTGGAGTTCATGGACAATGTACTATCAATTGTATAATAATTCAAATTGTACAGGTGGTGCATGCAATTAGAGGAAGCCCTATGAATACTACACAATTCACAATTATGTTATTTCCAAATTAAATATGGGCTAATTCGCAAGGGAAAAATTCAAGGAAATAGGAGCTTGGAAGGCAGCATAATTGGCTAAGTATAGGCTTGAGCTTGTCTGGGAAGTAGTGAGATAGATAGAGATAGTGCAGAGTAATGGGCCTCTAAATTAGACATAAATTAAGGCCCATCTGACCATACTTCAGCACATTAAACGTCTCTTTTTTCATTAGAAAATGTATTCTTTAATTTAATATTTTCATTAGGAAGGTTTATGGAATTTTTCATATTTGTGCCTAATATTATTCACTTTTGTGGAATATTGTGAGAGTATTGGGAAAATTATGAAGATTTGGAGGAGGATATAATTTAGGGACTTTCTCCCTACTATAGAAGGATCAATATTAAATAATAAATCAACAAGATATTCTAGAATTATGACACAGAATATGGAGCTCCAATGATTGTGGAAATCTAGGAATGTGTTCCCTGCCATTTAATGTAGATTCGTAGTATTGGCAACCAAATCCACTAATCAAGGGGTTTTTGTGTGGAAAGTTCCATCCTTTGATGGGAAATGGTTCCTAATCAATTCTTATAAGTACCAAGTAGAATTTTCCTTTAGTGGTTGATTTTTACTCCTCTTCTCGTGGCGATAACTCATACTTTTGCAGCTCCACTTTCATTTTCTCCATGGATGTAACAATATTGATGGAAGTAATGAAGATTGGTGGCACATTTAGCTTCTAAATCTTGCTTCCTTTCCTAGGAAACTAATTTTCCTTGGGCTTGGCCATCTAAGGACCCTCAAAGCCCTTTTGTATCATTTAATTTTCTTGCTTTCACTTCTTATTCACATGCATCTTTTGTTCTTCTTTTTCTATTTTTGCATTTAGTATTAATGAACGGTTGTTTATAGGATTGGGTTAAATTGTTGAATTAAGTTAATTAATAGGATCAACAAAATCATGTAATCATTGTAACATCTTTGGAAGGTCACAGTAATCTTTGAACTACTTGGATTAGTTTTCTTATTCCCAAATTTACATTTATGGAGGCCCCTTGTGGCAAATAATGGTAAAATTGTGCTATTTTTTAAGGCATATTAATCAGTTTCAATCAATTTGATCCCAATTTCATTAGATCACAAGAAAACTCTAGTTAATAAAAAAATGTACCCTATTCTATTTTCACTTGATTAGGTTAGGTATTTGATAGATTTAATTGCTAACTAGTTCTTGAATTTCTAGATTTTAGGCTAGTAATTTTCAGTTATTTTTTAGCATTAGTTAATAGTTAAATTTTTGAGAGATTCCACACAAAAAAGAGACCTAAGAAATCCTAGTCCATAATAAAATTTGTACCATCCAATTTGGATTCTATTTTCTTGGTCATTCAGTGAATTATAGTTTCCTATAGTAAATATGTTGTTTCCTCTAGTACTCTTCCAACATGTATATACTTGCCTAGATTTGCTCAAAAATATTGGTTTTGGTCCCTTAGGATTGAATCATGACCTGTAGGCTCTAAATAAATGGTTGAATAAGAATAAAAACCAATTAGGACATGTATTTTTACAGTTTATATTAGGCCTATTTATTTAAATTCATGATCTTATGATTTTAATTACAATTTGTTGTTATTGCTTAGATTATTTTTTTTTCCAAAGTAAAATTTCCATTTATGAAATTAGTTTAGGATTTTATTTCCTTACATTCACTCCAGTACGTCATGACATCAAAGGAAGGACACATTGTATGCTACACATATAGAGTTGATACCTCTTAAATTTTACAAACCCTAGGTTGATAACTAAAGTTGGTAGGCTTGGAAGTTGAAGCATTTTGGTTGCAATATTGAACCTCATCAATTGTTGGCACCATTTCTTTGGAGGATTCAAAGTACACATTGTTTTATTCCATAGTTGATTGATTTCTTTTTAGTTTTGTAAAAACAAAAAAAAAATTACTTTAGGCATATTTCATTAAAAAAATAGAAAAGTGCATTGCAAAAGTGTTTTAATTCAATCATAAAAGCAAAAAAATTCTCCAACACAAACCCACCCCCCCATTTTAACCCATGTTATAGTAAGAGCCACATCACCATCCCCTTTGTGGGTAGAAGAAGAAGAGATGGAAAAGAATGTAGAATAAATGGATGGAGATGACGAGAATGAAGAAGATCCTCTCAGATTTCCCATTCAAATTACTGATGGTAGTGTGCACATGAAGAACATCCCTCCATATTTTCATAAAAAATTTCATGGTCTAAGGTGAGAGGATCTTGAAACCTTTTTGTTTGAATCTAAAATCCTTCTTAGATCTTATGGTTGCTTACTAAACACTAAGAAATTGAGATTGTTTCCAACAACATTGAAGGATAGAGCTCTTAAATGCTTCATGATTTTAGGGAATAATTTAATACGATCATTGAATGATATGCAAAATATAATTTTAGAAAAATATAAATATCATGATGTTAAGGAAGAAATATTTATATTGAATTAGAAAGAAGATGAGAGCCTTGAGGATCTAATAGAGAGCTTCGTGTATAATATTAACAGTGAAAAACTACATCATTTAGGATATGATACAGTAAAAACCATGTTACTTAGAAAAATTACGGATTAATGGATTGATCTCCTTAGTCTCCTGAATCATCATTTGAAGAAATTTGTGAAACATGAAAACACATATCAAGAGGAAGGGCAAGAGTAAGAAAATCAACATCAATATCAGTAAGTCAAGCAAAACTTGGATATTTGTTTGATGGCTTTAAAACATAAATTCTTAGAAATCTATGATAACAAGTAGAAATGTTAAAAATGCAAGATGAGGAAAAATAATATGTTGATATTGGTGTGGTCCATGAAGAATCACATGTTAAATATCGCCCCTCATTACCAAGGTTGAAGGAAGTTTACCAACAGGATAATGGAGCCAGTCAATTGTTAATGCCACTATGTCATGTAGCTCCAAGAAGATGATGGCAGCCTATTCAACCTAATATTAGGCAAGAGCCTAATTCACAATTTCAAGCTTATGCAAATCCATCTCAAAGTAATTGGAACACACCCTTTCCTCAGAAATGTTGGCCATGTTGACCCCAAAACCAATCTTGGCAACAATGCTGGCAAGGAGATGATGGGATCCATCCACAATATCCTCAATATTTTCCTCAATATCTTCCATAATTATCTACATGTTATCCCTACCATCCACCTCCACCACAACCACAACCCCAACTACATCCATCTCAAATATCCACTCCCACTCAACTACCTGTACCACCATTTCCAAACCCACACAATGAAATAGCTCAGCCCACTTAAAATGCTAAGCTACAACACTTCCAAATATATCCTCGTGATCTAAATGGTATTCATCTTCGCTCATGAAGAGTATCACCAAAAAGAGATTATCGTGATATCATTGAAGGACAACATGTAGAAAAAGAAGATTCAAATGAGAAGACCAAATAATTGTGGGTTGCAGTTGAGAAAGAGTAGACATCATAACTAGAGATTGAGAAAGTTCACTCATGTTAACAATCTGATCATGTATGTCTTCAAGAGAATAATAAACAAAAAGAAGAAGATCCGAATTTCGTTGAAGAAGAAGAAATTAATGATGATACAAATCGACTAGTGGACTAGGGGCATCAAAACTATATTGAAATATTGTTCGAGACAACCAATAAGTCGCAGCCACACAATCTTCTTCACAAATTCTTGATCTCATCTCAATCAAATCATTTGGTCTCTTACATTCAGGTACATGCCAAATAATATGTTTCTATCCTACACATGATTTTATTTTTCATGCAATTATGCAAGTGGATCCATTGGATGTATTCCTACACTCGAAAATGATTTCATTTTTCCAAGTAGTGTAAGATAGGAAAAGAAATAAAAATTGAAAAATAAGAGAAAAAAAAAAATATAAGGTGAAAACCTCTATTGAGGCACCTAAGATTGGCTCATTGATTGAAAACCTCTATGAGGCATTCAATGGATTGGATAAAAGAGAAAAAGGAAATTGTAGGTGAAAACCTCCTTTGAGGCACCTAGGTAGAACTACTAGTTGAAAACCTCATTGAGATGGCTAGTAGCCCTAGAAGAAGAAAATAAAAAGATAAAAAATATTTGCTCCATGTATCTCTTTGTTGAATGTAGGTGCTCTCCAACATCTGAAAGCAACAAAAAGAAGTTGGAACCAAAAAAATAAAAAAATGGTCTAAATTCTAGTCAAAGGAAGTCAACATTGGAATCTATCCTCCTTTTCTCAGATGCTCTGGGAGGACCAAGGCTATGCTAATCCATTACACTCATCTATTTCCACCATCCACCCATCATTCCCAATCTTTTCCCATTCATTTTCCTTGACGTCCTAAAATACTACAGGAAAAATAAATACATAGAGCAGAAAACCATTTTTGTCATATCTTTAAAACCATTCATCCATTTTCTAACTTGTTTAAGGGGGAGATTGATAAGGATGACAGTAACATGCCCAAGCAATTTCAAGAACTTCCAGTTCACATTTTTCAAGAAATCGACCTTCATCAGCTACAACCATTTTTCAATTTTCTTGATATTCGTGCATCCATTTATAAAGTTATTTCATGGGGAGATGAATATGGATCATGGTTACATGCCCACGCAAATTCAACAAATTCTAGCACATGTTTCTAATAAATCGAGCTTCATCAACTTCTACCATTTTCCTTTTTTCTCGATATTTGTGCATCGATAGGCCAAAAATTTTTAATGGGGAGGCGCTTAAGGATGATGAAAACATTCTATGAGCATTTCAAGTCATTCTAGTATACCAATTGGGAGATATGGGTTTAAAGAAGTTGCTACAAGGTTTCGTGTACTACTACAGGATGTCTTAGTTTATTATAGGGAACAAGTTGAAAGCTATAGGAAGGTACAGAAGGTGAAATAAAGTGTGGGAAAGGTGTCTAATGGAGGAATAAGGAATAGGGAAGGTGAACATCACCCAAGACCAAGCCTAGCACTCTAAGAAGGCCAGATTTGACAAAGAAAACTTGCTTTTGGTAACTGGATGACGAAGGTTTAGAATGACCAAGTTGTGAAGACTTGTGCATAAGTAAACAAAGGAAATTTTCACCTCTAGTGGACCATCGATCGATCATCAACTCAACAGAAGCATGTATTCCTCTCCAATAGCCATCATATAGGTACAACCATGAAATACGGTTGACCTCTTCTCTTGAGCATATTATAGCTAGAAATTTGTTGTCAATACATGAAATATGAGCTTTTATAAGCCAAGGATGGGTTAGTAGTCTCAGCCACCTTCAACTAGTTAATTACAACTCACTGCTTCACTCATGCAATGTGCAAAAGCCAAATAGAAAGGGTCATGATTTCGAGGAATGGGGAAAACCACTAAAAAAAGGAATTTCTCCAAAGTCCAAGTCACCAAAACACTCCAAACCTTCCATCCATTTCATATCCACTATCTACCCATCAATAATCCATCCCATATCATAAGAAAATAATAATATTTTTCAAGAACAAACCCTACATTCTCTCTCACCCTGAAAATTTCATGAAAAAACACAAAAAGCACATCATCTCCATTTTCACAAACCTACACTACTCCCTCTGAGCCCTAGCATCATCCTCCAGACCCTCTACATTATTTCTCATCACCCCTATAAAGTTGGGAGACCCTGAAAGAGGAGGAATGACTGCCATAGGAAAGCAGAATGTTGCTACAAGAAGGAGGAAAGGAACAAATTGTGCTAAAAGAAAAAATGGTAGTGCCTAACAAAGACCTAATCGAAATAGAGAACTCCAAGCCCATTAGGTAATAGTCTAGGCAACAAAAGACAAGAAGAAGGCAACAAAATGCAAGGATGAATTCACCATCAAAATAGAACTCAAACTGCAATGATGAAAAGAGCCTTTCCAAGAGGTCTCTAATATCTTTCTAGTTTTTTTCCAAGGCCTAAAAGATGTAATAACAAAAGGAGAAAGGCATGGAAGTCAATTTTAGCACTTACCCTAGGCTCAGAATATCATTTCTTCTCAAAAACGGTTTAAATAGGCTACTACAAGGTTTCCTTTAGTTCTTATATGATGTTAGAGGGTTTCCTGTAGTGACTACATGAATTACTACATGATGCCCTAGTTCTCATCTAGAGGCATTTTGAAGTTTTCAGAGGCGTCCAAATGGTGGAAAAGAGTAGCAGGAGGTTGGAAGAGGATGTGGAAGACCTTGCAAAACTAAAATATGTTCAACAACCCATCTTGAATAATTGGAAGAAGGAAAGCTAAAGGTGTCATGAAACAATGTGATTTTTCTATGCATGAACATATTTGGAAAAATGAGTGACAATGGAATGAGGGTTTCAAGGGAGAGTATACGAATGAAATGGATCTAGAAGCCAACAAAGTTCACTTGCAAAGAGGAAAGTTGTGTTTTTTGTTTGAAACATTGTTAGACAACCATGAAAAGAAAAACTACATTATTGTGTTTGTCCTTGCTAAACATACAACCAAGATTCTTAAGAGAAAGGACCGAGGAATGCAAAATAGAGAGGCCACTAGGGCCATGAATGGTGCATAATGAGGTCACTAAGTTTCTCAAAGGATGAGCAACACTTTCTTCAGGGTTGTATGATAGGCCTCTAAATTAGACATAAATTAAGGCCCATATGACCATCATTCAGCACATTAAACCTCTCTTTTTTGCATTATATAATGTATTTATAACTTTAGTATGTTCATTTGGAAGGATTATGGATAATTCCATATTTGTGCCTAATATTATTTATTTTTCGGGTATATTGTGAGAATATTGGTGTGTTTATGAAGATTTGGAGGAGGAAATAAATTAGGGAATTTCTCCCTACTACAAGAGATCAATATTACATAATAAATCAACAAGATATTTTGGAATTATGGCATATATTGTGGAGCTCCAGTGATTGAGGAAATCTAGGAATGTGTTCCCTCTGATTTAATGTGGATTCCTAGTATTGGGAACCAGATCCACTAATCAAGGTATTTTGGTGGACAAATCTTCCTCCACTCATGAAGAATGATTATTAATCATTTTTTATAAGTACGAAGATGAATTTGCCTCTAGGGGTTGATTTTTATTAGTCTTCCTGTGGAGAAAAACCATATTTTTGTAGTTCCACTTTCATTTTTTGTAGGGATGTAATTATTGATGGAAATAATGAAGATTGGTGACATGTTCAATTTTGAAATATTGGTTTCCTTCATAGGAATCTAAGTTTCCTTGGCCTTGGCCATTTGAGGAGGTTGAAATCCCTTTTATATCATTTATGTTTCTTGCTTCCACTTCTTATTCACATGCATCTCTTGTTCTTGTTTTTCTATTTATGCATTAGTATTAATGATTTCTTGTTATAGGATTGGGTTAAATGGTTGAATTAAGTTATTTTGCAAGATCAAAAGCATCATTTAATGATTGGAACATCTTTGGAAGGTCATATTAATCATCTATCTAATTGGATTAGTTTGCTTATTACCAAATCTAGATTTCTAGAAGTCCCTCGTGGAAGGTAATCATAAATTTCTATTATTTTCTAGAGAATGCTAATGAGCTTCAATCGACTTGATTCCACTTGCATTAGATGACAAAAAAAATATGTGAATAAACAAAATTACACTATTTTATTTGCACTTGATCAGGTTAGGCATTTGATAGATTTAATAGCTCACTAATTCTCGAGTTTCTAGATTTCAGACTAGTAATTTCCTGGAAAGCTGAGACATCGATGAGTTGTGACATAGAAGATTGGGTCACTTGAAACACAGAGCTTTGAAGATGATGAAGAAAATTTCTATATGACTTCCCAAGGGTACACTAGGTCAGAGAGACACATTTAAAGGGTGTACATTTACGAAGTACACCAAAGCTTCCTTTCATGATAAATATAGTCAAGCGCAAGCAATCCTTAATAAAGTTCACTCAGATGTGTGTGGACCATTATCAACGACATCCATGACCAAGAACATGTATTATGTAATATTTTTTCATGAATTTTCTTTTAAGTGTTGGATTTTCTTCATTTAAAAGAAGGATTCAATGTTTGCTAAATTTTATGAGTTTAAATAAATTGTCAAGAAATATACTTGCAGGAAAGTTAAAGCTCTCAGAAGTAATAACAATGGAGAATATGTGTTGAATGAATTCAATAATTTTTGTGCACCATAAGGAATTAATAGAACCTCATAACCCACAACAAAATAGGCTAGCTAAAATGAATAAGAAAATATTGTTGGAGTTGCAAGGGTGTTGTTACATGATCAAGGCCTACCATTGCACTTGTGGGTTGAAGCATGCTACACAACTATTTATTTGTAAAACATAAGGTTTCATCAAATTCTATGGATGAGTACACCAAAATAAGATTCTTTTCAGTAAGAAACTAGATGTGGCACACTTCAAGATCTTTGGTTCATCAGTCTACTATCATGTTACCAAGGATGCACGAAAAAGGTTAGAGCCAACATATGAGTTGGGCATATTTCAGGGGTACGCTGATACACCTCACAATTATCATGTGTACCTTCCATCCAACAAGATGATAGTGGTTTGTAGGGATATGAATTTTTATAAAGAGAAGGCCATGATATGTTCCCTTGATAGAGAGATTTAGTTACATGATGATGAGGAGCCTTTAGATCCAAAGGATGAATGTGACGATGATGTGGAGAAGCCACATGCAGAGGAGAAAAGAGAGGAATCACCCACTCATGTAGAGACTTCTAGAGATGGAAGGAGGCACACCAAAGAGGATCACATATTGATGCATGATGCTAGAGAGAATTGTTAAACACACGTATGGGAGAGACAAAATAGGAAAGTTAAGCAGGGGAGTGTATGTATTATTTGACAATGATATACATATATAGTACATTTGTGTGACCATTGGGTTCCACATCCCAAGGTCTCTTGGACTCTCATGGTTGTTCACATTCTACAATAACCCATATAGGATTAGGTGTCCAACATCCCCCCCCTTAATTTGAAGGGTTATGTATGAGTCCAAGAAGAGAGCTGTAATACAAAGTGTGCAAAAATGCATGGAAACACTAGGTTGAATGTGCTCTCTAAATTTTTGGTATAAAGGGAGGTGGTTTAAGGATGACCATCAACATTGGAATTCTTAGTGCAGTTCCCAGAATTATTCCAAGTCTGGCATGAAGCTCAGGTCTTGTACTAGAGAAAGTGCTCCTGATGTTTTGAAGAGGGAAACCTTCAACCATGAAATCGAGGTCTCACCCAACATCAAAGGGAGAACGTCAACCTGAAAAGGGAGGTCTCAACCTATGATGGTTTAAGGATGACCAAGAATTCTCAAATGCTTAATGTAATTCCTGGAACTCTTCCAAAACTAGCAAGAAGCTAAAGTCTACTGCTAGATGAAATGTCACCAATTCTTTGAAGATGTATCGCTGATTGAAGGCATTCTCATGGGCATATTTGTCTCTGTCTACAACTCTGAATCTGGTATGGCAGGCTATGGCTCAAGCTCACTTGATGTGGTTGTGAAGCTTGTAGATGACCATCATTTCCCCCCTGTCAGATACAAGGTGAGATGATGGAGAAAAATCAACTACAAGATTGTTCAATACTCTAGAACAAGTTCTCATATATGACTGGAATATCTTCTTAGTTGTTGATGCCCATTGCTAAGAAGCGATCCATCCAAGATGAATCTTTGTTCTTGGAGGAGGTTTGTTTCTAAAGGATCTGTTTCAAGAATGACTAGTTTTATGACAATGCTTACATGGATGAAGATCAAAATAGTGATATTTCATATGGCCAACTCGGTCATAGTGTTGGCATTTCACAATCTGTTGTTGTTACTATGGAAGAGGAGCATAATATGGAAAAGTTGAAGGTGAACCGTCATGAAGGAATCCAACACTCTAAAACAGGATGGGCTTTGAGTAATCTAGAATACGAAAGCGAACAACCTTATCATATCCAAGACCTATTCTATGCTTGTTGTGGACAAGCTCTTCCCAAGGTCTGATGACCGACTTGGGAAGTGCAAACTGAACTTTTGCATCTGCATGTAACTATGTTGCTTTATCGGGCATTGGATCTTAATGAACTTGAACAATATTGATTTGTTGTTGATGGTTGGTTGTCTCAATGTTCTGACAAAAACAGGTTTAAAATGATGACTCTTCTGTTTTAATTCTTCTTGCTAAAGCTGAGATTCAAGCTCCAAAAATTCTACCTTTTCTTGTGTATACTGTAGATAGGTTTTAATATCAGAGTGTTCTTGCTGATTTTCACTATATCATGATCAGTAGTATGCATCAAAATTTTCAAGAATTCTAATACTTTAGTAATTTGAATCATTTTCTCCAATGTCAAACTTACACTTAATTTTTTTTTCACAACTATGAACCAATGCCACTACTAGGTATTTTGTTTAACCCTAAAGAATAAATTCTTGAAACATGAAAACTATAGGGGAATAACTAATTTTTTATGTAATGGAATGTTTAAAAAAATAATGGACTCAACCCAAATTTTGTGAATTCAATTCCGTTTTCAGAAATAATGACCATGAAAAAAATATTCCTGGAAAATCTGTGAAATTGCTTCGACAAGGATATTATAGAGACTCGAAGGCATATACTGCCAATGAATACTCTCATGTTGAATGAGTAGCTCTAATGCAAAAGAGAGATTATTTGATCATGTCTTTTTGTTCCAATTCACTTTCAAGTACTAAGTCTCTTTCATAGGGAATCATTCACAAGCTATGTAATCATATGTATACGACTCGAGTAAAAATACATCAACTGAATTGTTACCACGACATTCAAAGTAGAGATACCATCTCCAACACTACAAATATTCAATACATCGACTATGCTTGAGTGATCAGTGACCAAATGCTAGAGCTGATTGACCAAATTTTGTAGTGCTTCCAAAACCAAAGAGAGGAGTACTGGAAGCCCAAAAATATGGAGTACTCGAAGCCCTAAAGGCATGTGTAGTTTTTGACCCAAATGTAGCGGTTGTGGTACCAAATTCAAGCATTGAAGTAGATGCAAATGTAGGTGTGCTAGTTGAACCAAAAGTAGGTTGACTTCTTGCACCAAAAAGTTGACTTCCAAAAGCTTGTTGCGTCTGTTCAATAGTGCTTCCAAAAGGACTTGATTGAGCAAGACTCAGTGATCCAAAACCTCCAAATGTAGGCTTTTATCTAAATGCAGATATTCTACAAAATGGAGTAGATGCCATAGAATCGAATGTGGGTGTTGAAGTTGCACCAAAAGCTGGTGCTGAAGAGGTGCCAAACGATGTATAGAGGAGGTAGAAACTACACCATAACACCTTCAAGTGCCAAACGATGTATGCATTTCTGGGAGAACTGGTATTACAAAACATGCAATGAACGGAGTTCAGATCTCTTCATAGAAGACGCAGTGGTAGCAACAAACATGCAAGCACTCCATTTAGACACCAACACTCCTTTCATTTGCCCCACAAATGAGAGAGTCTGTGTGCTCTCTGTTCGAGAGAGAAGTTTTATTATTAAATTGTGAGGAGAAGAGATGATGAGTATGATTATCTATTCAAGGTGGTCTTGATTAGATATTGAGGGGTAGGGAAGTCCAATCTGCTCTCCAAATTCATGCACAATGAATTCTGCCTCGAGTCCAAATCTACAATAGGTGTGGAGTTCTCAACTCTCACAGTGCAGGTTGAAGGGAAGACGATAAAAGCTAAAATTTGGGATACTGCTGGCCAGGAGTGATACAGAGCAATTACAAGTGCCTATACAATGTTATGGAGTGTTTATATATGGGAATGAAGACAACGTTATCTATATATGAAAAGAATGTTATGTATGGTGGCCAAACACCGTAGACACAACGTATATAGGCCAAAACAATATTTAAAAGCAACACACACACACACAC
>APFE031421582.1:0-15779 GCA_000404065.3 Pinus taeda | reverse complement strand
TTATATATATGAAAACAGTGCATAGAGGTTAGCGTTATGTATGAAAATGGTGTGGGAGATAGTAGAAGAAGTAGATGGCATTGTGAAGAAGGAGCCAGAAATTTGATGAGCTCGTTGTCATTTCTGCTAGCTAAATGTGTCGGGGTAAAATCCTTCGAACAGGAATGTGCACCAGAACCACTGTTAAAAATAGAAAATCCTCTAGATCCTCGAGATCTAGAGGTTTTCTACCCAGAACCTACACTGCCAGATTTCTCTTTCTATGCCCCGCACTTGAAACAACTTGAGCGATTGACAAACTTGTGAGCACCAAACCCGACTGAAGAGCAATATGAGTCCCGTGGTCTCACATATGAGCAATCCTTCAAAAGGGTAGATCTTCAAAAGGCTCTTATTACACAGCAGCTGCAACTAGTATGTCGTCAATTGTAGGAATCGAAAAATTTAGAGCAGAGTCAAATGTGGGAGTATGGTGTTTGAAGGAAGCTTTGATAGATGACAAGCTTTATATAGTGTTTACGGCCAAAGTCATTTTCCTTGTGTTGTCAATTATTTTACTACAACCGGTGGAGACTAATTAATAAACCAAGCTTGTATTCTATAGAGCAAATGCAGGAGGACAATTATGCATAGCTGAAGGATGGGAGAGGGCGTAAACAATGACTAAAAATACCATATGGCAGGGAGCCCAGAGAGTGCAAAGAATATGAGAGAGAAAATATGGTATAAAAATTGATATATTAGTTACAACTAGTTTTGGGAACCTCTACTCTGACTGTGCACATAGATTCTGGAATATTTTAGACAATGCTCAGGTCTGACAAACACACAGAGAAAGATGACAAAAAACAATGGCTCAAATATGAGCAGAGCAGGAGATCGCCCTCTTTGATACCATGTGAAACACACACATGACATAGACAAAACATGAAAGATAAGTAAGAGAGTGTATGTATTATTTGACAATGATATACATTTATAGTACATTCATATGATCATTGGGTTCCAAATCCCAAGGTCTCTTAGAATCTCATGGCTGTTCACATTCTACATCAACCCATAGAGGATTAAGTGTCCAAAAAGAATGTGGAAGCACCCACATCACAACACAGGCATAGGAGGTCACTAGATTGGTACATTTGCTACATGGCTCTCGTGAGTGAAAGTGTAGAGTTTGAGCCATCCACATTCAAGGAATAAATTCAACAACCAGTATGGGTTAATGCCATGGTTTATGAGTATGAATCCATTATCAGAAACAATGTTTGGGAAGCGTTCCCAAGATGAGTAGATAAGTCAGTGGTGTGTTCCAGATGGTTTTAAAAGTTAAAGCAAGTAGAAAATGGGAGTGTGCAAAAACACAAGACCATATTCTTGGCCAGAGTACTCTCTCAGGTGGAGGGAATTGATTACGATTAGACCTTTACTCCAGTAGCAAGGTACTCTTCAATCAAATATATTCTAACATTATTAGTGCACATAGGATGGAAGATACATTAAATGGATGTGAAGACAACATTCCTCAAAGGTATGATTGAGAATGAAGTGTATATTGAGCAGTGAGAAGGATTTGAGACCCTCAATAGAGAGTCACATGTGTGAAGACTTAAGCGAGTGTTGTATGTACTAAAACAAGAACCTTGTGCTTGGTACACCATGACTGACAGTTATTTCAAGGGGTTGGGCTTAAACAAAAATGAAGAAGATACGAACCTTTACTATATTGTGGTTGAAGGTAAATTGTTGATTATAGTATTATATGTCAATGATTTGATTCCAATAGGTGATGAGAAACTAATAAATTATTCGAAAGAGAATCTTGCAAGAGAATTCGAGATGAAGAACCTGGGGCTCATGCATTACTTTCTTGGTATGGAAGTATGGCAAGGAGATGGGGAACTCTTTGTCTCTCATGGAAAGCATGTTAATGAGATACAAAAGAAGTTTTACATGGAGAGAAGCAAACCTGTGGAGACTCCTTTAGAAGGTAATTGGAGGAAGGAATATGATACTTCACGTGTAGTGAAGGATACTATTTATGGACAACCTGTGGGTTCCCTTATGTATTTGGTGAACATTATCGAACATGTGTTTTGCAGTTAACCATCTTAGTCAAGCCATGGTTAACCCAAAAAAACTCTATTGAAGGCATCTAAACATGTGCTGAGATACCTCAGAGGCAACATTTCGTTTTGTATTTCATACATACAAACAAAGGGAGTGGAGCATAAAGACTTCCTAGATGTAGATTGGGCACAAACAAAGGGAGTGAAGGTTAAATACTTCCTAGATATAGATTGGTCAAGGAGTCCATGCGACGAGAATAACACATTAGGGGGAGTCTTTAGTATTGGGTTAGCACCCATTTCTTTGTACAACAAGAAGCAATGATTAGTTGCACTCCGATAAGTAGAAGCATAGTACATGCTGACTAGTCAAGCATCTTGTGAGTCTTCGGAATGAGGATTATCATTGTTTAGTTATTTGGTTAGCAGATGGATCGTACAGTGATTTATTATGACAATCAAAATTGTATCAAACTCCCAAGGAATTTAGTTTTTCATTATCGGTCCAAGCATATCGACATCTAGTATCACCATCTATGAGATTGTGTATAGACGAGAATCATAGTGTTGGAGTACATTCCAATAAAGGAATGAGATCCAGATCTTTTGACAAAGGCATTGTTAAGATTAAAATTCTATTTTCATAGAGGCAGGACCAGAGTAGTAGATAATTCCTTTTTTGTTGAGAGGGAGTGTTGAAAATGCAACAAAAAAAATCCCAATTTAATTTTGTCCTTGAATTAATGTAGGAATTAAATTGAAATTCCACATCTCATGAAAACTTTTAATAGTTAAATAAGTTAATTTGACTTATTTTTCTCAGTTAATTCGAGTTGAGGGTCTACCTAGAGTCATCTACTGTGTCTCCTACTTTTTAGGAACCCTGATTGAGTTTATTTTGAGTTGTAATTATTTGATTCAATTTAACTAAGTTAAATTTAGTTAAACTAGTTCTAACTGATGGAGGAATTAGTGGTAGATCTAGTAGTGGGGTGTAAACAATAGTGATCAACTAGTAAACTCAAGTTCTGCTAATAATTAACCCATGCAAGTGAGATCAAAGAAAGAACTAGTTGAGATTGGAGTTTAGGGACAATGTACTATAAGTCATATAATCATCCGAATTGTACAAGTCGTGGATGCAATCAGAGGAAGGCCTAAAAGGATTTTGCAATCCATAATTGTGGGATTTCCCAATTATATATGGGCTAATTCCCAAGGGAAAAATGCAAGGAAATAGGAGCTTGTCAACCAATAGAAATGGTTAAGTATTGTCATGAGATTGTCTAGGAAGCAGTGAGATATATATAGATAGTGGAGAGATTCCTCGGGTTTGATAAAATAATTGTAATCTTCTCATACTTTTGGAGTAATGAAATATATAGATAGCATGGTATTTTAGCTATGGATTTCACCATAAAATTATTGTGTTATGTGTGATTGAATTCTTTCTCTTTTATGGTTCATGCTTTCATCAATCATTTATTGTTTCTGATGATGAGTCTAGTAGATTGAGGTAAATTGTTTTAGCATATTACAATCTGAAGTTTGAAACTATAAGGAATTTCTACAATTT
Organism: Pinus taeda; assembly: GCA_000404065.3. Taxonomy (NCBI): domain Eukaryota; kingdom Viridiplantae; phylum Streptophyta; class Pinopsida; order Pinales; family Pinaceae; genus Pinus; species Pinus taeda. The sequence goes on along the minus strand of APFE031421582.1, from coordinate 12,137 downwards.
CTTGAGTCTGGAATGGTTAGAATTGTTAACATTTGATCTATGCTTCTACAAAGTTATAGTGAGTTTTGGCCAGTGGTTTGGAGGATAGCTTGAAAAAGTGGCTTTGATTCTGTAACCACGTGTACAAAACTAAAGTTTGTACATCATATCCATATGGAAGTAGCTTTGTGCATGTGGTTGGGACCTCATAACAACAATGTTTCCTTGTTGTGCATGTGGTCAAGGTTTATTCTTGTGTAAAATAAGTTTTAGCTCATTATCTGGTCATTAACGTTTGTGGACCACCTTCTAGGTGATCTAGTGTTCCCGAGGGATGTCAGTAAGTCATTAGTGTGAGAACCCCACTTTCACAACTAGAACTTGGAGGTTTAGTCATATTATGGTGACACATGTGTCATGTTTATCCTCACGAGCTTGTAAATTTTAGTAAATGTGTGAGGATTTGTTACAGTGTGGTATCAGAGTGACCTTATTTTCTCTTTGGGTGTTGTCTAATATCATAGTGTGGTATCATAGCTTCCATGTTCAAACACTTGGACTTGATGGGATCCATGTGACTGTTATGTATGCATGCTAGTTTTCAATGTGTTTTTTCTACATGCATTGTGATGGTTATGATTGTGCATGTACAGTAGGCCATACATGCACTATGAACGTTATTGTTGTAGTTTGTGCCATCGTAATGAGGTTAATATGTTAGTGTCATTGTATGTGTATACACACACACACACACACACACACACACACACACACACACACACACACATATATATCTAGTGTCTGTGTGTGCACTAATCTGGATTAACTATGGAAACAAGACAGTCCCCCCTGAAACATACTCAGGTATGACTTTGATCATGTTTCTATTTAGTTTATCTAACATGACATGTTTTTAAGAGATAGAAGATGGGTGATGAAGAGTAGAATGGTGGACTATAGTTTATGTGACTCTCCTTACCGATTAGTTGAGTAGCAAGGAGATGGGTACCATTGTGATTTAGTATACAAATTGAGAAGTCTACATGTTGAGACTAGGAGTTGCAAGGTGGATAATAACAAGTTCGTGGAGACACAAGAAAGAATGGCTAGAGCTCTAAAAATGGAAGAAGAGGTTAATCCAATGATGCTTCAAAGCTTATTATGTTTGGAGAGACAGGGATATCCAAGGATCACTCATGGACAAGATGAAATGTCTAAAGGGACATATGGTAGTAGGTCTCATGGAGGACACATGTGAAATAGTGATGTCCTAGTCATAGGTGGAAGATGGTTGGATACACCTAACAAGAAAGGTAGTGCTTATGGGTTTTATTCTACTTGTAGTTCAGAGAGATATCATGGTCATCACCACCATTATCCTTATAGGAGGAGTGAGAATAAATACTTTTCAGATGATTTAAAACAAGGTAAGGAACCTACATTCGATGGAGAGCTAAAGAAACTGGAAGATGCAAAAGTGTGCCGACTTGTGATGTAGAATTTATTTGAGTTGCATGAATATATAGAGAATATGAAAGCTGGGATAGAAATTTTGAGCCTTAAGGGAAAAGAAGATATCGAGTGTGACAATGTGAAATGTGATAGAGGTATCAAGGCAGAAGAGTTATGTTGGCATGAGTTTAAAAGACTTTTTAGGAATAATTACTTGTGAAAGACACATTATCATCGAAATGATAAGGAATTATGTGAGTTTAATATTGGTTCCATGATAGGTGAAGATTACTTGAACAAGTTCCTAGAGCTATTGAGGTATGTTCCATACCTCAAGGATGAGGAAACAAAGGTCCAAAGGTTTATCAGCCAATTTCCTTTAGCATTCAAGTATTGCATTTAGTATGATGAGCCTTGGTCATTAGAGGAAGTGATAGGGAAGTTGAATAATTTTTATGAGTAGTCTAGGCATAAGACTAAGATGAAGCAGGATTGGAAATGTAATGACAAGATCAAAGGAAAGTGGACTAAGAAGTGAGGAATGTAACACCCTCATCCCACATTTACCCAATCTAACTGGTCCATCGGTGTTACCAGGAATAGTGTCCAATCGGATGCTGCTATTCCCACTAAGATGGGTGGCTATCCTAGAAACAAACAAGTAAAGTCTACTTTCATTTTCTTTTATGAAAATAGATAAGAGGAGAACCGAGAAGACCAACCTTAGTCTTGTGCTTGATTTCCTCTCCTTCTTGATAGAGCTTTGCCGCTTCTTCTTCATCTACCCAGCTTCAAAGAGAACCTGTGGAATCACATCAACATACTACTATCAAAGAAACAAAGATCTATATTCATAAATAACATAGGACCAGATGTGTGTTAACCATTCCAATGCATATATAGACAAGTACACAATAATATCGAAGAAAACTAGAATAGCTTTATTAAGATGAAAAGTAGCAAGAGGATTACAATGTTCTGTCCCAGCATCATCGTCTAGCTAGAAATCCCTTCTTCACCTCAAGCAAAGCTTAGATCACCTAACACTATGAATATACACCAGAAAACCAACAACACTTCTCTATAAGATACAAAATTCCAGCCTCTGGATCTCTATGATGAGGGATCCATATATATATGATTATACGGAGGTGCGTCATCTTCTGGGGTCTTGATTAGTGTCTTTTCTCTGATAGTTCCTACTTCGACTTGGAGAATGATGATCTCTTACTCATCCCTGGTCGAAAATAGAGAGGCAGGTGTCATAGGGGAAGCTTTTGGAAGATTCCATAGTCTTCCACCTCACATTTTGTCCCTGCCATTTGTCCATTCCTGACCATCACACCCTACAGAGGAGCAATTTAGTATGCATCACACCTTGTACACTAAGAAGGTGATACGCATCGCACCCTCTGCATTGGGCTTTCAATATGGTCTAGTTTTGACCATTTATGAGCAGTTTTTAGTGGAGAACTTCTGGGAGATGATGTAATCAGCTGAACTTGTTCCTTTAGGTAGTGAAGCAACACTTTTAGGGACTTAGGAGCCCTCAGTTTATGGAAATTTATGATTGGGGTTGAAGTGCCCAAAAATGTCTATAACAGTTGCCCCCTAAAGCATGAGGTTGTTAATCTTTCTGATGTCAGGTGAAATGCTTTACAATGAGGATCCAAAGTTTTTTCAAGCTGGGAGGTGACCTGTAATAAGATACAATACAATACATTATTTTGAAAACGTTTTTTCATGATCTAGCTGAGGCGGGCATTCCCATGCTTAGCTTTATAAATTGATTTTCATGTACATAGGACAGACAATTATCTGTGTGACAGAGTGATTATATGGACTCATCATCCTTTAGTTTGGATGATCATCTGTTCGGTGATGATGTACACTTGATGTCTTTATATTCATGAATATATTGCAACTAGGATGGATGAAACTAGATCTGGGGTCTTCAAAATGCGTTCAATCTTCACTCGGAGTACAAGTCGATCCATGTGAAAAATGTTCTGGAGTCGAACATGGAAAGACATCGGCTGATTACCAGCCAATGATGTAAGATGTTAAAACGTGCGAGAGGAATCACCAATAATGACAATGACCCTCAAGGTACTACAACACAATTCACGTGGTGTGAAAAAGGACTTCACCGTCGAACACCACGTAAAATCTCTCGGTCGAAGGCCATTGATGTAAACCTATCGTCGAAAGTGAGAAACTTGCCATTGAGGCATGAAAGCTTCAAAGTACTGAAATGGTTGTTCCTAAGTCAACTTCTTGGATAATGAGCTGATGTCCATAAGAAGTGACCCGTATTAGGAGGGCCTTAATGGATCCCACATCAACGACATGGAATGAAGCAAATCATTTTATAGGTGAAAACAATCTGACGATACAGGGTTCAGGGTGGCAGTCATGAAGGAATGGACCATGAAAGTATTGTAGTGGGTGAGACACAGGTGAATTGTCTGAATGACTTCTCTTGAACATGTTGACGACAGTGATGACAGATTGGTAGCATTAACCCCAAAGATGGATGGTGTGACGGACTAGTGGTGATGACCAGTGAATGGAACAACCCAACCTGGCATGGATGTGGAAGGAAAGTGTCATGTTCAAGAGCGACTTGCTACCAATAAAGTTTCTTCAAGTTTTCTTCCCAATTTTCCCTACTCATTGTTGACGAGTACCTCTTTATTTTTGTGAAGCTTGAGGAGGATAACATATTCTTGTTCTATAATCCACCCTTTGGGTGAACCTGTCACTATATGTTAGCGAGCCTAGCGATAATGAAACTCGTTATCGTCCATTTGGATGAGTTTGTCGCTATTCGGTTTTAACGAGTTTAACGACAAAGACAACTCGGTCCCTTTCAATTTTAGAGAGTCTGAAAGAAATGGAAAGGAGACTCCAATGATTCTTTTTCGTCATATAATCCTTTAAGTCTAAAAAAGCGTAAAATAATAAAAAATGGATGAATTTTTGATAGTTTTAACGAGCCGAACAAGACAAGCGCTCAATCTTCTTGTGTAATAATCCATCAGGTCCAAAAAGATTAAAATCTAGAGGAGGGATAGCACTTCTCATGACTTTAACGAGCCAGAGAGGCCAATCGATCGGCAATCTTTTCATATTTTACGAGTCAGTTGAAAAGGGCTTAAAGAAGACTCATTATCGAGGAATGAATGATGGTTTCGGGTAGCATCTTATTCAAGGTAAGATTTGGAATTTTCCAATCACAGCAGTGTCACAAGGATGGCTAATAGAATCACTCTTTGCAGATGTTCCTTGAAGGGGTAAACAATCATATGGGGTTGAATGATCAGCTAAAAACAGAGTGGAGGTGATGATGAGAACAAGACCAAGGTTCAAAAGCTGGTGATAAGGCATTCACAATGGTTATTTACCGGTTCATTTTTTAATGAGCTTAAACGCTGGGAGAAACTCAAGACTTATGTTTATTTTATAATGAGCTTGAACCCTGTGGTAACATTGCTCGCCAGTCGTATGATAAGTATGTCTCATTGAAGATGCCATTTTTTATGGGGCTTGCACCTTTTGAAGCTTTGCCCTGAATCCTTTCTTTATGCAAGTTAGGAAACGACTAGCCTTATGGGTTTAAAGGGTCAGAGGTCCTACAAATTTAAAAAATAAATAGCCGCTCTTTGCTTGCATGTAGAAAGGTTTGCATGCCCCCAGGTATAGAGAAAATTTCCCAGGTTACCATGAAGGTTCCATATGCGTAGTAGATAAAATGCTTTCTTAGCGATGTCTATCGAAACACACAAAGATGAGTGGCGTAGACGCATTCCCACTTGGATGCTGCTATTCCCAATAAGATGGGTGGCTATCTTAGAAACAAACAAGTAAAGTCTACTTTTGTTTTCTTTTATGAAATAGATAAGAGGAGAACCAAGAAGACCAACCTTACTCTTGCGCTTGATTTCCTCTACTTCTTGATAGAGCTTCGCCGCTTCTTCTTCATCTACCCAGCTTCAAAGAGAACCTGTGGAATTACAACAACATACTACTCTTGAAGAAACAAAGATCTATATTCATAAATAACACAGGAATAGATGTGCATTAACCATACAAATGCATATATACACAAGTACACAACAATATGGAAGAAAACTAGAATAGCTTTATTAATATGAAAAGTAGCAAGAGGATTACAACCATATGTTCTAACCCAGCATCATCCTCCAGCTAGAAAGCCCTTCTTCACCTCCATCAAAGCTTAGATCACCGAACACTATGAATATATACTAGAAAACCAACAACACTTCTCTATAAGATACAAAATTCCAGCCTCTGGATCTCTATGATGAGGGATCCATATATAGATGATTATAGGGAGATGAGTGATCTTCTGGGGTCTTGATTAGTGTCTTCTCTCTGATAGTTCCTGCTTCCACATGGAGAATGATGATCTCTTACTCATCCTTGGTAAAAAATAGAGAGGCAAGTGTCAGAGGGGAAGCTTCTGGAAGATTCCATGGTCTTCCACCTCGCATTTTGTCCCTGCCATTTGTCCATTCCTGACCATCAGACCCTACAGAGGAGAAATTCAGTATGGATCACACGTTGTACACTGGGAAGGTGATATGCATCGTACCCTCTGCACTGTGCTTTCAGTATGGTCTAGTTTTGACCATTTATGAGCAGTATTCAGTCGAGAACTTCTGGGAGATGATGTAATCAGCTGACCTTGTTCCTTTAGGCAGTGAAGCAACACTTTTAGGGACTTAGGAGCCCTCAGTTTATGTACATCTATGATTAGAGTTGAAGTTCCCAAAAATGTCTATAACAGTTGCCCCCTAAAGCATGAGGTCGTTAATATTTCTGATGTCGGGTGAAATTATTTACTATGAGGATTCGAAGTTTTTTCGAGCTAGGAGGCGACTTGTAATAAGATGTAATACAATACATTATTTTGACAACATTTTTTCATGATCTAGCTGAGGTGGGCATTCCCATGCTCAACTTTATAAATTCATTTTCATGTACATAGGACAGACAATCATCTGGGTGACAGACTGATGATATGGACTCATCATTCTTTGGTTTGGATTATCAACTGTTGAGAAATGATGTACACTTGATGTCTTTATATTCCTGAATATATCACAGTGCGGATGGATGAAACTAGATCCGGGGTCTTCAAAACTCGCTCAATCTTCACTTGGAGTACAACTCGATCCATGTGAAAAATGTTCTGGAATCGAACGTGGAAAGACATCGCCTGATTACCAACCAATGATGTAAGTTGTTAACAGCCGCGAGAGGAATCACCAATAATCACAATGACCCTCAAGGTACTACAGTACGATTCACGTGGTGCAAAAAAGGACGTAGCCATCAAACACCACACAAAATCTCTCAGTCGAAAGCCATTGATGTAAACGTGTCAGCGAAAGTGAGAAACTTGCCATTGAGGAATGCAAGCTTCAAAGTACTGAAAGGGTTGTTCCTAAGTCAAATTCCTGGATAATGAGCTGATGTCGACAAGAAGCGACCCATGACAGGAGGGCCTTAATGAATCCCACATCAACGACACAGAATGAATCAAATGATTTTGGAGGTGAAAACAATCTGACGATATAGGGTTCAGGGTGGTGGTCATGAAGGAATGGAGCATGAATGTATTGCAGTGGGTGAGACATAGGTGAATTGTTTGAATGACTTCTCTTGAACATATCGATGACATTGACAATGGATTGGTAGTGTTAACCCCAAATATGGATGGTGTGATGGACCAATGGCGATGACCAGTGAACGGAACAACCTAATCCGGCATGGATGCAGAAGGAAAGTTTCGTGTTCAAGAGCAATTTGCTACCAATAAAGTTTCTTCAAGTTTTCTTCCCAATATCCCCATTCATTGCTGGCCAATACCTCTTTATTTTTGTTAAGCTTGAGGAGGATAACATATGCTTGTTCTATAATTTTCCCTTCAGGCGAACCTGTTGCTATATTTTAGCGAGCCTAGCAATAGTGAAACTCGTTCTTGTCCATTTGGATGAGTTTGTCGCTATTTGGTTTTAACGAGTTTAACGACAAAGATAATTCGGTCCCTTTCAATTTTAGAGAGTCTGAAAGAAATAGAAAGGATACTCCAATGATTCTTTTTCGTCATATAATCCCTTAAGTCCGAAAAAGCCTAAAATAATACAAAAGGGATGAATTTTCGATAGTTTTAACGAGATGAACAAGACAACCGTTCGATCTTTTTGTGTAATAATCCCTCAGGTCAAAAAATATTAAAATCTAGAGGAGGGATCGCACTTGCGATGACTTTAACGAGCCAGAGAGGCCAATCGTTCAGCAATCTTTTCATATTTTACGAGTCAGTTGAAAAGAGCTTAAAGAAGACTTGTTTTCAAGAAACGAGTGATGGTTTCGAGTAGCAGCTTATTCCAGGTAAGATTTGGAATTTTCCAATCATGGCAGTGTCACAAGGATGCCTAATAGAGTCATTCTTCGCAAATGTTCCTCGAAGGGGTAAAGAATCATATGGGGGTGAATGATCAGCTATAAACAGAGTGGAGGTGATGATGAGAACATGACCAAGGCTCAAAAGCTGGTGATAAGGCATTCACAATGGTTATTTACCGGTTCATTTTTTAATGAGCTTAAACGCTGGGGGAAACATTTGCTCAAGACTTATGTTTATTTTTTAACGAGCTTGAACTATGCCCTAAAACTGCTCATGGAGGGTTTTTTTTTAACGAGCTTGAATCCTGCGGTAACATTGCTCGCCAGTCGTATGATAAGAATATCTCATTCGAGATGATATTTTGAAGGGGCTTACATCTCTCAAGCTTTTCCCCAGATCCTTTCTTTATGCAAGCTAGGAAACGACTAGCCTTACGAGTTTAAAGGGTTAGAGGTCCTACAAATTTAAAAAATAAAGTAGCTCTTTACTTGCATGCGGAAAGGTTTTCATGCCCCCACGTATATCGAAAAATTTCCATGTTAACAAGAAACTTCCATTTTCATAGAAGACAGAAAGCTCCCTTGGCGATGCCTACCAAAATAGACAAAGTGGAGTGGCGTAGAGATACTCCACTCACATAACTTTAATGAAGGTATCTTATTCCAGCCCGATCCCATTTTCCTGTAAGGACGGGTTCGTTAGACTAGTCATATATCCCTCGGGGAAACCCAATCTATACCCAAGGTTTCCCTGCCAAAACAGACCGGGGTGCATGCCCCCTGGGTTTCAGTCACATCTTCCTGAATCACTCGCACTCATCAGGTTGATGGATTGGAGATTGATGAGACATTCCTTGCATGAAAAGACCATTTAGGGATGGCATTTGACTCTTTGTGATGTGTGAACCGGGGAATGACATTTGGTCCACGAGCTTGACCATCCCGCCTTCGTGCGGAAAACACATTACACTAAAGAGTGAGGAGACGATGGCTCCCATGCAATAAATATAGTCGCATCCAAGGAGTAGATTATAATCCAAGGGTCCTTGAACTACCCTCACATTCATGTGAATAGTTTTCCTTCTCAAAGTAATGTGCACATTTGGAAGGATCCCTAAAGGTCGACTAGTTCATTTGTCGAAGCTTGTCAGATTTCTCATTTCAGGCAGAAGCAATGGTGAACCAAGCGCATTCCAAGTAGTTGAGGAAAGGATACTCACAGAATCCCCTTCATCGATGATGGTACGAGCCATGACCATTCTGTAAGCTTGTACAATGATTTTGAATTGTACACTAGCTAGTAAACGGGGTCTGCCTAGTAGATTCCAGTCAAAGGAAACAACTAGGTTGCTTGGTGGTGGGACCGAATAGATGGCCAGATATGACTCTGATGAACTTCCTTCCTGCGATAAAGGAACGGGAGGATTTCCCCCAAGTTCATCGAAATCTATGTTGATGAAAAGAATTTGAATGGTGTCGTTCTCTTTCTCTCCAGTGATGGTATCATTCGAAGGTGAACACTCTGATGGCAAGACCGGGTCAACTATCGTCTCGACCTCTTAACTTCCATATGGTATGGATTCAGAGGGTTCATTTTCAATGATAGACGCTTCGGCCAACCACAATGACGGACCAGCTGGATTTTAACCCGGTGGAGGAATTAGCAAGAGTTTTTTTATATCCAGGAGGAAGTTGTAGCGGTGAAACCGGATGATCATCCAAAAGTATTTTAGCCTCGTCAAGGAAGGGACAACAGTGGACGGTGTGATTTCCTTCACACAACTTACAAGGAAATTTGGGATTCCTTTTCTATCCATGTGCTTCACTTTCACTAGTTAATGGTGTGCATTCAACATGATCGTTAGAGGTTGATGCCACCGGATTGTGCAAACGAGGAGACCAGTCCCTTAAGATCCGAGGGATGCAGGGGCAATCTTCGTGATAGTGGTCTCCATTGCAAATGACACAAGGAGATTTAGGTTTTGATGGTGTGGTGTGAGGATTTTCGCTAGATAATGCTTGGTTGCCCCCTTTCGATTTTGGTTCCTTTTTCTTCTTTTCCTTTTTTCTTTCTGCTTCTTCCTTTTCTCAGTTACTTGATTTTTAGCATTATCAGCGTTATCAAGCAAAGAGGAAGGAGGAGAGGGAGAATCAGACGAAGTAGAAGGTTGGGAGGAAACTCTAGTGTCATCTAGTTGTTGATTTGACTGTTCAGGAATTACGGGATACCAAACGAAAGTGGTAGAGAAGAGCCAGATAGGAAAACCAATTGTCAACCATGGAAGTGACAAAGTGGCCATATGGGGTGCACCAACATCTCCCCAAGAGGAAAAGGGACTAGGATTTCCTCCAAGGGGAAATCCTTAGTTGGTAGATTCCATTTTCTCAACCTAAAGACCAGCGGGGGAATTTGTGATGTTATTCTGATTAAAATAAATTTTAGATGCTTTGACACAACTTGTTTTTTCAATTTTAAAGAGTCGAGAAAAAAACGATGACTCTAGTCACCTTCGATTTTTATTGAGCCTGAGGTGACAAGTACTCAGAGGACCTTTTCCTTTAAGGAGTCTGAAAAGGAGCAAAAAGGACTTCTCTGGAGATCTAGGTAGAGAGGATTACCAAACCAATCACAAAACTACAGAATACCTTTTACAGTATGGTAGTCAATATTCCCGAATGCTGTGTTCAGTGCATTTTGATCGATAGGGTGGTAGACATGACTTCCTAAGGATAAAGGATGTAGTCTATTGTGGTCTCCCAATATATATTCGATGGTGCGTGGGAGCACAAGTCCGTATTGGCACTTGGCATCTCAGAGTGGAGGAATCACCCAACCAACATTGAAAACAACAGTTACCAAGCTTTATGACGTCGGAATACGTCTCTAGCCTAGACCTCTAGATGTTGTGTGCTAAGTTCCAAAGCATTGTTAGATCCATTAAATTTATTTTAATTTGATCTTGCTTAACAATTTTCCTTTCAGGTTCACCACATGATGTGTATATAATTCCTAAAATGCAGTCTAAGATGATAAACAAATGTTTAATCTTTTTTCGGCAATGAAAATCCTATCTACTAAGGAAATAAAGTTAAGAATCTTTCTACAAAGAGAACAGAGCACATGCTAAATGCACTGTCCTAAATCAAACCAAGCAGTCAAAATGCAAATGCGCATTCATGTATTTGTTTTTAGCCTTCTTAATGTATGAATGATGATAAGAAAGCTAGGTGCAAATCTGAATTACTTTTAAAGCGACAGTACTCAACAAATCTCTTTTTCAAAATTAAGTGAAGGTAAGAGAGACACTTTGCGATTTCGAAATGAAAATTGCTTTTCGACAAAAAACTACTAATTCAAATCATATGCAACAGTAATTGTATAATTGACTATCAAGAACAATGGGATTGTGTTCTAAAACTGAAAACGACAGCTATGACACTTTCAGATCCAGAAACGACAGTTCGACTATGCTACTATTTGCAAGAGAGAATTGCAAATGACGCACAATACATAAAAAACGCTTACAGTTCTTTTCACTAAGTAGGCGGGATAATGCAAGAGAAGAAGTTTTTCACAGAAATACACTGACTACAGACAACAAAACCCCTGAATAGGACTGAAAACAGTGAGAAAAGAACCACAGTCTGAAGGTAAAGTTATCCTTCCATGACCATTGCACCTATTATAGAGTGAAACCAATATGCAGTGCACCTACTACACTCGCGAAGTGCAATGCATACAGACTACCTTGAAGGCAAGGTGCGATGCTACCAGTGCAAGACTTTAAACACGTTTTCACTCACAGTTTGCAATTCAGTTCAGCGATTTAGGCTGAGTAAGTAATGTTTAGTGTATGTGAAACACAGGGGTGATCTAAAGAGGTTACTAGAGCCACCACTTAGGGCAATTAGATTGTTTGCATATCGATTGTTTAATTCATAAACATAACCTGGAGATAGACTGAAGCAGCATTGATCTACTTTGTATTTGTATAATAAATGTAGTTTGAAGGCTAGCCGGCTGGACTTCAGGCTCCGTCTGTAAGTTTATAAATGAAACAAATATAGAGAGGCTAACAAACAATCTAGTCGCTCCCTAGCAGAGTCGCCATTTTGTTACCGGGAATAGTGTCCACTCGGATGCTGCTATTCCCACTAAGACGGGTGGCTATCTTAGAAACAAACAAGTAAAGTCTACTTTCGTTTTCTTTTATGAAAATAGACAAGAGGAGAACCAAGAAGACCAACCTTAGTCTTGCGCTTGATTT
>APFE031421575.1:50286-89323 GCA_000404065.3 Pinus taeda | reverse complement strand
GATGAAGGTGACATGTTGACCAAGTAACATGAAATATCCACCACCTCTGCCCAGAATTCCTATCCTAACCTGGCAGCACTGAGCATGCTTCTTGCCCTTTCCATTAACGTCTTGTTCATTCTTTCTGCAACTCCATTTTTCTAAGGTGTATATGGAGTAGTCTTTTGTTGTGCTATACCACACTTATTATATAATTCTTCAAATTCCTTGCTGCAAAACTCTCCACGATCATTTGTCCTCAACACCTTTATCTTCTTCTCTGTTTGATTTTCCACGAGAGCCTTAAATTCTTTAATCCTGTCAAAGACTTCAGATTTCTTCTTAAGGAAATATATCCATGTATTCCTTGAGAATTCATCTATAAATGATACATAGTACATAGACTTGCCTAGTGATGGAACCTTCACAGGTCCAAACACATCACTATGCACAAGCTCTAATATTTGTTTCGCCCTCTTACTACCAAAGGGGAAACTCACCCGATTCTGCTTTCCATATACACAATTTTCATAGAAATCAAAATCCAGAGAGCTATTACTCATACCTTCTACCATACCTTTACCATGAAGTATTCGAAGGCCCTTCTCTCCAATATTTACAAGCCTTTGATGCCAAAGCATGGTCTTTTCTCCAAAGACCACTAGATTTTCTGCTCCACTTTCAAGAACCACATAACTGTTTCACCCATCAATAACAGTGCTACCTTGTAGCTTGTACAGAGTTCCAATCCGAACTCCCCGCATCAATACCAATGCTCCCTGAACCATTTTGCAAGTATCCTTCTCAAACACTATTTTTACACCTACATCATCCAGCTTTCTTACAGAAATCAGATTTCTGGCCAATGCAAGAATATGCAAAAACACCTGGAAGTGTTCTAACCCTTCCACCTTGCAACTTCAATTTACTTTTCCACGACTAATGATTCTAGCCTTCCTATCATCCCCTAAGAAGAAATCACCACCATCATATTTCTCATACTCGCAGAACCACTCTCTATGGGGAGTGAAGTGAAAGGATGCACCTGAGTCAATCAACCATGCCTCATGATCTACATGTGTACTTGAAGAAGCCAAGTACAGATCCCCACCTTCATCTGAGGTGGTTTTCACCTCTATAGAAGGATCATCGTTAGATCCCTTTCCTTTATCATGAGCTTTAGATTTACAGTTCCTTTTTTATTTCCCTTCCTTTCTGCATTTCCAGCACACCACCTTTACATGTTTTCTTGGAGATTTAGATCTCCCTCTAGATTTATATCTCCCACTCGATGACTTATTTTTGTTTCTGTTTTCGGACCATCCTCATACAGACAAGGCATCACCATTCTGGCTCTCCATATTTTTCCATCTCATCTCCTCCATCAGCAAGGATGAGACTATTTCATCAAACTACAAGGAAGTTTCATAGCTACCTATTGCAATAAACAGACTATCCCATGAATCTCGTAGAGAACACAACAAATTGATGCACTTATCTTCATATGAAATTTTAAAATCAACAGATGCTAACTAACTTACCACAGTATTAAATGCATTCAGATGCTCTGTCACCGAGTCTCCATCTTTCATCCTTAGGTTATACAGCTTTTTCCGCACGAACAGTTTATTCACCAGAGACTTAGATTGGTACAAACTCCCTAAATTGTTCCACAAAGCCTTCGTTGTAGCTTCCCCTGATACATTCAGCAATACTGAATCTGAGACACACAATCATATTGTGCTCTTTTGCCTTCTGATCAAACTTCTTCCATTCTTTATCGGACACTCCCATTGGTTTAGTACCTGGAACTACAGCAATCCACTGATCTTTATCCACCAACAAATCCTCCATCTTGAGTTTCCACAACTCAGAACTCTGACCATAAAATTTCTTGATCTCTATCTTTCCACTACTCGCCATCTTCTTTCACCACCAGAATTGATCTCGCAGATCTCCCATTGAACAGGGTCTACCATAGGCTCGAGCGAAACCACTCAGCAACAAAGGCGTCCCCTTGAAGACAAAATTTCTCTGATACCAAATGTAGGTTTTAACCCCGTACAGAAATTACCTACATACGAATTCTAAAAACATAGAAAATAAACAATGCGAGATCATAACACATAAAACACATATACACAGAGATTTTCCCCTAGATCCCAAAATCGAGACTATCAACTTGATTTTTCATTATTTTCCTTTCAATGTTATAATACATATTTATATATGTCGAAGCATCCAATACCATGGACCAAAAACCATCGTGTCCAAAAACATGTGCGAAAATCATGCACAAAACCATAGGTGGGTCTGCGCAACCTAACATAGGGTCCAAAACCAAAAAATTTCAAGGCACTACCCCAAACCCCATAAAGTGGGGTTACGAGTGCCCCTCAAACCCCCTGTGACCTCCCACCCTCTAATCCCCAGTTAACTACATGGGATAGTCGTGGAAAGAATATAACACAACCCAACAGCTTGAGCCAGAGATGATCTGGGATGGGTGACCTCCCAGGAAGTCTTGGTTCCCGGGTGCAAGCCCCGGAAGTGATGATTGACACTATGTGATTCATTTCACTAGTTTCAATCCCACTTCGTCACCTCTGTGAGCATCACCCGATGTAATGAGTGCTAAGTGGACTATTCAAAAATCATGAGAAATTAGTTTGTTACGACTACCTCTCATGGAAATTTCTTAACACAGTTGAATCATAAAAAATGATATTTAATATAATGCATTTTGAAAGACCCTCAATACTTCAATACATAAGAGTGAAGGGAGCTCTACTTGAATGGTTCATGAGGCACAATACTTGCTAAGGTTTTGCAAATGGGGTAGCAAGCGAAGTGGGCTTGATTGTGGGGAAAACTCCACAGTTAAGCGCGCTTGAGCCAGAGGTGATCTAGGATGGGTGACCTCTCAGGAAGTCTTGGTTACCAGGTACAAGCCCCAAAAGTGATGATTGATGATGTGTGATTCATTTCACTAGTTTCAATCCCACTTCTTCACCTCTTTGAGCATCACCTGATGCAATGAGTGCTAAGTGGACTATTCAAAAATCATGAGAAATTAGTCAGTTACTACTACCTCTTATGGAAATGGTCATAGATGAATGACTTTCTTAACACAATTGAATCCCAAAAAATGATATCTAATATAACGCGTTGTGAAAGACCCTCAATACTTAAATACATAAGAGTGAAGGAGCTCTACTTGAATGGTTCATGAGGCATAATACTTACTAAGGTTTTACATATGGGGTAGAAAGATAAGTGGGCTTAATTGTGGGGAAAACTCCATAGTTAAGCGCACTTGAGCCAAAGGGAATCTGGGATGGGTGACATCCCAGGAAGTCTTGGTTACCGGGTACATGCCCGGGAAGTGATGATTGACGTTGTGTAATTCATTTCACTAGTTTCAATCTCACTTCTTCACCTCTCTAAGCATCACCCGATGCAATGAGTGCTAAGTGGACTATTCAAAAATCATGAGAAATTATTCAGTTACGACTACCTCTCATGGAAATGGTCATAGATGAATGACTTTCTTAACGCAGTTGATTCCCAAAAAATGATATCTAATATAATGCACTGTGAAAGACCCTCAATACTTTAATACATAACGGTGAAGGGATCTCTACTTGAATGGTTCATGAGGCACAATATTTGTTAAGGTTTTTCAAATGAGGTAGCAAGCTAAGTGAGCTTGATTGTGGGGAAAACTCCACAGTTAAACGCGCTTGAGCCAGAGGTGATATGGGATGGGTGACCTCCTGGGAAGTCTTGGTTACTGGATGCAAGCGCTGAAAGTCATGATTGACGTTGTGCGATTCATTTCACTAGTTTCAATCCCACTTCTTCACCTCTGTAAGCATCAAGCGATGCAATGAGTGCTAAATGGACTATTCAAAAATCATTAGAAATTAGTCAATTATGACTACCTCTCATGGAAATCATCATAGATGAATGAATTCCTTAACGTATTTGAATCCCAAAAAGTGATATCTAATATAATGCACAGCAAAAGGCCCTCAATACTTAAATACAAAAGAGTGAAGGGAGGTCTACTTGAATGGTTCATGATGCACAATAATTGCTAAGGTTTTACAAATGGGGTAGCAAGCTAAGTGGGCTTCATTGTGGGGAAAACTCCACAGTTGAGCGCGCTTGAGCCAAAGGCGATCTGGAATGGGTGACCTCTCGAGAAGTCCTGGTTACCAGGTACAAGCCCCGAAAGTGATGATTGACGTTGTGTGATTCATTTCACTAGTTTCAATCCCACTTCTTCACCTCTGTGAGCATCACCTGATGCAATGAGTGCTAAGTGGACTATTCAAAAATCATGAGAAATTAGTCAGTTACTACTACCTTCCATGGAAATGATCATAAATGGATGACTTTCTTACGCAGTTGAATCCCAAAAAATGATATCTAAAATGAATATGTTGTAAAGTAATTAGAAGTAAAAAAATGTGTGAATGAGATGTTTAAATCATATATTTTTCAAAACTATTTCAACAAGAGATTTAAATAAACTATTTGAAGATCTATGTTAACTAATTTATGTCAATATCAACTTCATATATATCTATATATTCAATAAAGTTAAGTTTTTATGGTTAAATTTTTTATTTGGTCCTATATATACTCGATTTAGCATTCAAAAATACAATTTAAACAATGAAAATTAACACATTGTATTTTACACTCTAAAAAGCTTGCACATGAAGAAATTTGATCCCTCTCATGTTAGATATGTATTTAACATGGATCTATGTTGGTCGAGCTAAGAGGCTCACTGTACAGCCTAGCATGAAACAAAAAAAAAAAAATGTTCTAAATAGAAAATTTATGTTGGTTAAATTTAAAAAAATGAATATGTTGTAAAGTAATTAGCAGTAAAAAAAATGTGTGAATCAAATTTTTAAGTCATATACTTTTCAAAAATGTTTCAACAAGATGTTTAAATAAACTATTTGAAGATCTATGTTAACTAATTTATGTGGATATCAACTTCTTATATATTATATATATATATATAGAAAACAAATTAAGTTTTTTTGGTTAAAACTTTTATTTCGTCCTATATATACTCTATTTAACATTCAAAAATACAATTTAAACAATGAAAAATAACACATTGTATTTTGCACTCTAAAAAAGTTTGCATGTGAAGAAATTTAATTCCTCTCGGCTCATGTTAGATCTATACTTAATATGGATCTATGCTAGTAGGTAACAATTGTTGCACTTGTGACAATATTAGGCAAGAAATTTGTTGTTGTTAGCAGTGGTTTTGGAGGAAGTAGAGGTGAGTAGATAGATAAGACTGAATCGTGGTTGGAAATGATGTAGGAGTTGGTGACCCGCTGCTAATGTCAATCTGGTGTGTGCGTTCTTTTTTTACAACTCCTTTTAATTGTGCTACTGCTCAGGTAAGTGTTCATTTTTGTCATTATTGTTCATTTCCTTCTACTTATGTAGTTAATTTCCTATTGTTCCATGTGTGTGGGTTATTGGTACATTCTTGTTGTTGTTGCTGTTGTGGAGCTCTAGCTAGGAAAAATAAGGCCTTCAGAGATGCTTTTGCTCCCCTTTTCTCTGGTTGTGAAGGCGAATGCGGGCTCAAGCTAGATGCAGTGATGGCACAGGCTGCTATAGGATATGGTATAGTTCCTACAGGAAATCCTGTAGCTTCCCTTTTCTTCATGTTTTCAGTTCTTTTTCTTAGAGGGAAGTTGGGTAGTGGTGTATGGGTTGGAGAATGATGATGAAGGCTCAGATGGAGTCGTGAATGGTTGAGGCAAGGGAGGACATGTCCTCTCGACTTTTTTTTTTCATTTTCCTATGTTTTTTTAAATAGCACAGAGCTAGGTATGGATATGATTGCTTGGAACATTGATGATGGGTGAGGTATGATGAGGTGTAAGGTCCAACTAAAACTAGAATAGGCATGCATAGTGATTTTCCTATCGGGACCCCTTTTCTATATCATTTCAGGACATCGTGTAGTGCTCCATGATCTTCCTATAGCAATATAGATAATGCCAAAAAAATGATTTGTGATACCTAAAAGGGAGACAAGTGATGGGGACATGGTGGCATGAATGAGATGAAGTGGATGGAGGAAAAAATGAGATGATTCTTGGCATGTTTTCCCTGTAGCTCTGTGTCTTTTATTGCCTTCGAAAATCTTCAAAATCACAAAATTCAAAAGTGGGTAGGTTTGAGGTCCTTTCCATGGAATTTTTTGTTTTTTTTTTGGAAAGACACACAGGTTTCCCCAATAGAGATTTTTCAGCCTGTCTATCTTCCCTAGGCACCTCAAAGGAGGCTTTCACCCAGGATCTTTTTATTTTTCTTTTTTTCCACTCTTGGGCTTCCGCAAGGATTTTTTGAACCCAAGAGTTGGCCTCAAGTGCCTCATAGAGGTTTTCATCTAGGCCCCTTATTATTTTTCTCTTTTTCTTTTTTTCCCTTTTTTCACAAAAATAAAAATAATCTTCAAAAATTATGTGGCCTGGAAGCTAAGACACTTCAAACCACATTTACCTCCTTACTAATGGTACTAATGAACTCTTCCCTAGTTATAGATCTTTTGTAGGCCTTCGATCTGCATCCATTGACAAGCAAGGGAATACCTTCCTCATCAATGGTCCTAATTTGGAAAACCCCATTGTCATGGCACTTCTCTATAAAATATGGTCTCAGCCACATTGTCACCAATTTTCCTTTGAAATCGTTGAACATGGATCCATATAGCAAAGCCCAATCCCCTTCTTGAAAAACCTTTTCCTTGATGTTATTGTCATGCCAAACCCTCCTCTATACTTGAATAACTGCAATGTGTAGGAGGGCTTACATCTTGAATTCATCCAAATCATTGAGTTGAAGTAGCCTCTCCTTCTATGCCTTGGTAACATCCAAATCCAATTGTGTTGTCATTCTCAAAGTGTTGTACTCAAACTCAAGGGAGAGCGGAGCCTTCTTTCCATATACCAAGTCATAAGGGGTGAAGCCAATGGTTGTCTTCCAGGTTGTATTATAGGCCCAAGTGGCATCCAATAGTCTATCATCCCTATCTTTTTTGTTGTTTCTCACAACCTTGGTGAGGATGCCTTCCAATGCTTTGTTAGTGACCTCTACTTGTTCATTGGCCTGAGGATGATAGGTAGTTGACTTCCCGTGTTTTATCTTATGTTACATCAACAAATTATCGATCATATGTGATGTGAATTAAGCTCCCTAATAGGGGACTAGTTCTCAAGGGTATCCAAGCTTGTAAAATACAATCTCCCTTAATAATTCGTCCACCTTCTCTTTTGTTGTTACCTTGACAGCCTTGGTTTCATACCACTTTGTTAAAATTGGAAACCAGGGCAAAACTTCATGTGGGTCATCTTATTCATGGCTGATAATATTTTTATTATATTCCTCTCGTCTTGAGGTGTAGGATTGATATAAAGATCATCCAATTCCGATAAGTATTCATGGAGATATGAATTTATCTTGATTATGGAATTATTATCAAGCCGACCTACAACTCATGTAGGCTTAGAAGCCCAACAGTCACATCTATTCAAACACCAACGTTGTGTATAAATATAGGAGGACTTTTCCTCATTTGGAATCACTCATCTCATCACATCTGTCTCTCTCTCTCTACTGTGCAAAAAAATTCTCTTCTCTACTGTGCAGAAAAGGGTCTCTCTCTCACACATTTGAAGTCAGAAGCTGCCGAAACTAAAGCTGAAACTGTAGAAGTAAAGATTGACCTACGTGGACTAGAATATATCCTCATATGAAATGCGTTGTAGGTTTATCTTAACCTCCTCTAAAAGCCACAACTTTTGGTGGTGGAATCAAGTCAATCCAACAGACAATTTGCAAGATATCGTCTGCCCTAGTTTGAAACCGGAAGCTGTCGAAATTGAAGCTGCAACTGCAGAAGTAAAGATTGACCTACGTGGACTAGAATATCTCTTCATCTGAACCATGTTGTAGGTTCATCTTAACCTCCTCTGGAAGCCACAACTTTTGGTGGTGGAATCATGCCAATTTGACGGTCGGTTTGTGAGATATCGTCTACCCTAGTTTGATGATGAAGCCGCTAATGTTGATGTTGCTGGTCTAGGGTTTGCTACTGTTGATATAAATCAGATTTATTGTACTATTTCTCTCTACTAAATTATTGAATATAAAAGAAGATTTGATCAAAGGGTTTCCCCACACATTGTGAGATTTGTCCCTGGCTAGCCGCCACATCTTGTGTCTCTTATCTTGGCTTGTTTTCTGTCGATCGTTTAATGTTCTATCTGCACTTTAATTTATGTATCTGTGATTGCTAATCTATGGAATATCATAAGACAAATAAGTAAACTGTTATAAGCATATAACATACCATAACTTAACACACTTTGTCAAATAATCAGTGCATACAATTATGTACTTTGTCTTCCCTGATGGTGGATCAATGGACCCAATGAAATCCATGCCCCACTTGTAAAATGGCTCTAGGACCACCTGAGGCTACAAGGGAATTTCATCCTTGGGAGTAGGTTTCCCCATTCTCTGGTACTGATCACATCGACTAGTGTATCTTCTTGCATCTTGGTGGAGAGTGGGCCAGTAGTATCCAGCTTGCAGTACCTTGAAAGTTATCCTCTTGGCTGCAAAGTGACCCCCACAAGGCCCATCATGATAGTCTTGAAGGACATCAAAGACTTCCTCCTCCCTGAAACATCTCCTCAAAATTTGATCTAGGCCTAACTTGAAGAGATTTCCCCCAATCCAAGTGAATGGGGCACTCTTCCTTACAATTCTTCTCTTTTCCTTGGATAACAGATTTAGATGGAACTGTGTAGCAACTAGGTAGTTGGTTATGTCAGAAAAACATGGGAGAGAGATGAAATAGAAAATAAATGCTCATTTGGTAGTTGATCATCAACCATTCCTTGTTCACCTATAGCCAAATCAAGTCTAGACAAAAAATATGCATCTACGCTTTCTCTACCTAGCTTACCAATGATAGTTAAATCAAACTGTTGTAATAAAAGAAACCGTCTAATAATTCTAGCATTCACATCAGGTTTTTTCATTAAGTGTTTGATGGAAGCATGGTTAGTATGCACAAAGGTTTGACAACCAGTGATGTTGTGTCAGAATTTGTTCAGGGAGTGGACAACAGCTAGGAGTTCCTTTTTAGCCATAGTGTAGTTCAATTCAACCCTGGATAGATTTTTTCTAATGAAGTAAATGGCATAAGGAAACTTGTCATCTATCTGGCTTAGAGTTGCTCCTATAGCTTTGTCAGATGCATCAACATGGATGTGGAAAGGAAGAGCCCAATCTGGGCCTCTGAGTATGGCTACAGTAGTCAATTTGTCCTTCAAGATATCTAGGGCCTCTTGGCAACTTTCTGACCAGCAAAATTCAGAGTCCTTAGCTAGTAGTCTAAGCAATGGTGAGGCTACTTTGCTGAAGTCTTTAATAAATCTCTTATAGCATCCAACTAAGCCCAAGAAACTTCTGACACCCCTCTAATTTTGAGGAGTAGGGACCCTTTTTATGATAGCAATTTTATTTGGGTCCACTTGTAGTCCTTCCTAGGATATTGAGTGACCTAGAACAATCCCTACATTTATCAAGAACTCACACTTCTCAGGCCTAAGCGATAGGTTCATTTCAATGCACTTATTTAATACTTTCCCCAAGTTAGAGAGAGCCTCCATGAAATCACACCGATAGGGAGTGAAATAATCCATATAGATTTCTATAGAGTCATGGACTAGCTCAGCAAAGATGCTCAAAACTGCCCTTTGAAAGTGGCAGGGGCATTACATAATCCAAAAGGAAGGACCCTATAATAAAACGTACCCCAAGGACAAGTGAATGTGGTTTTATCTTGGTCCTCTAGGCTAATGTGGATCTGATTATAACCGATGAATCCATCCAGGAAAGAGAAAAACTTCTTTCCTGCAAGACCATCCAAGACTTGATCAATGAAAGGGAGATGGAAATGGTATTTTTTAGTGAACTTGTTTAACTCTCTGTAATCCACACAGATATTCCATGTTCCATTCTTCTTTGGGACCAGAACTAGAGGAGACACCCTCTCACTACCTGAGATGGGTTAAATGAACTTTTCATCCAACAACTTATGGAGTTCTTATTTGACTATGCCTTTGAGAGCTGGGTTCATTCTCCTATGAGGTTGGTGCACTAATTTGCAGTCATCCTTGATGTAGATGTGGTGAGTACACACCAAAGGGTACACTCCCTTCATTTCCTTATAGCTCCAGGAAAAAACATCCAAGTGCTCTCTCAACATGTTGCACAACTTCTCTTCACTATGGGCTGAGAGAGAGGAGTTGATTTTCAATGTTTTAGATGGACCAAATTCTACCATTTTGATATGAGTAGGACTTGAATCAACTAGGCACGAATCAGTGCAAGGGTTATTTTCATATTTCTTCACCAGCTAATCAAGAGGCATGGTGTTGGGGGTTGGTTTTGGAGTATTTGATCAATTAGTTCATCTTCATCAGGTTTCCCCCCTCTTATAATAATGTCTAGGGTACATATTTGGTATGATGTGGTATTTTATACTTCATCTTCCTCCTCCTCTTCCAACCATAAGGGTAAGTCATTCTCTAGGGATGGTTGAGCAGGAGGGTACAAGACAAACTATTTGGAAAAATGTTCATTCTTAATGGTCATGTTCCCAACCCTGCAACTTATGTAAGCATCAACAATGTCTAGCCATGGCCTTCCAAGGATGAGAGGATAACCATTGAATTTTTTCTTGGGCTATAGAACTAAGAAGTTAGCAAGATACTCTCAAGAATACATAGACACCATCACACCCTCAACAACTCCCTCAAGAGCTAATATGGATCTGTTTGCAATCTGCAATATTGTTGTGGTCTTCCTCAATGATCCTTGGAGATTCAGTTTGAGCATGGTTTCCTTAGTCATGACATTGATGGCAGCCCCAAGATAAATCAAGGTGTTGGGGCAATGCGCACATCTACCATAAGACTTCTAGGTTCTATATACTTTGGGCAAATCACTCTCCCCATCATTAAGTCAGACAATTGTCAAATGACATTAATGGTAGGGGTGTCTTTCTTTCTCCTCTCAGGATGTTTGAAGCATTTATCCTTGATTAACTCGTTGTAAATGAGTACATCCTTGATGGTTTGGAGGAGTGGGATTTTAACACACACGTTCTTCAATTCTCCTAGAAGTTCAGTCTCTTCTGGGGTATGCTAACTAGAATGGATATATCTTTCAGGAAAAGGAGGTTTATTGGCTTTAGGAACACTCTCTTCCTTTTCCTCTTCAAGCTCCTCAGGTGGAGATGGAGGTTGGTTATCTAGAAGCACTCTTCCATACCTAAAGTTGATTTCTTGAATTTCCACAACATATGCAGGGTAGGATGTCTCTCCATTATAGACCTGCTATGCCTATTTGTTGTTCAAGTTTGGATTTTGTTGAGTAGGCATCTCACGTCTCTTAGGTGGAGCAGGATGAAGGAGTTGTGGTTGAGATGGAGGTGGAGGTAGTAAGGCTATAGATTGGTTGAAAGGGGGCCTCCACCCCTGTGATGGGGTATTCAACAGAAGATGTGGGGGAGCATATGGCTGAAATGACTGATTGGCAGATTGGGAAGGTTATTGAGGTGCATAAGACCAACGAGAAGGTGTGGACCATGAAGGATGAGCAGGATAACACCAAGGGGGGAGAGATTCATTTTGACTGGGATTGTAATATGAATAAGATGCCCCTTGCATGCCCTAGTGGTATGGTCAAAGTCCTTGAGGCCTCATTTGGTTGATATAACAGAGTTGTTCAACCCCACCTTTAGTTCCTTGATATACAACTTTAAATCTAGGCAAAGAAGGGCACTTATTTGTGGAGTAGTTTTCCTCACAGACCGAGAAAACCTCTATGACATTCAATGGACATTCATTTCTAGGGTGCCTTTTAGTTTATTTAGGGAAAAATACAGCTAAGGCTCTCTTTTCTTCCTCTTGCTTCCTCTTGGTATGCATGGTGTCCATTTGCAGAGCAAGGGTATGCAGCATTTCACTTTTAAGTTCTTCCAACATGTTTCCAATTTCACTCTTGATAGACGTGTTGGAGGAAGAGGAATTGGTCAGAGCTTGGCTGGCCCTACCCTTCTTTTTGGTAGCCCTCGAATGATTTTTTAAAATTGTCTTGATATCATCATATGATAGCTGATAGATGTCCCCTTCATACAACTTGTTTAGGGTTTTTAGGATATCTTCTTTGATCCCTCTAAGAAGGACTAACTTGAGTGATTCAGGATCAAGAGTACATCTGGCCCTTTTATAGTTGAGTTGGAACCTTTCCTCATATTCCTCCAAGGATTCATCATGTCCCAAGGTCATTATGAAGATTTCCTCTTTGGTGTCTTTGGACCTACAATAGTCCCTATACTCATCATTGAAAGATTCCTTCTTTTGAGCCCAAGTAGTGATGTTGTCCCTTAGTAAACCCATGAACCAGCACAAGGATACATCCTTACGGGTGGATGGGAAAAACTTCAACTTCTGGTCATCAGAGCTATAATCATAAGTTCTATAGATGATAGAAAACTCAAACAAAAAGGTATCAAGGTCTTCTGAGGTTAAGCCATGGAAGTGAGGAAGGGCAGAGGGGCTTATGTTTTTCATCCTCACACCTCCATTAGTCTCTCTAATGGGAAAATCACCCTCATTTATGTTTTCAGTCCTATTTCTATTTTCAACCATGGTGTAAGTGTGTGGAATGGTTTCTTCTTCTTCTTCCCCAATAGGCTCTTCAAAGAGCTCTAGTTTCTCATCTAATGGGTCCTCTAACTCCCCTACAGTCAAAGAGGGAAGTTGACAGCCACTAAAGAAGAGGGAAGGTTGATTTTCTGATGGTGTGGGGGTATTTGGCAAAAATTTCCCTAAATTGTCTCTACTCCTACGAGGCATGAAAGAAATTTTATCCTTTTATGTTTTTCAGAATTAATTGCAAAACAAAAAGGAAAGCATAATAACATCGACCTATTGAATGCAATTTAGAAATAAAAGTAAAAATTACATTTACCTAGACATCTCGCCAGTAATGGCGCCAAAAAGTGATGAGCCTCAGCATTGCAGCAAGGACGTTGCAACTCCTAGGGCTACAAACTTTACTTTATCAACCTAGGGTTTTGTACAAACTTGGAGGTTAAAGTGTTATATACACAGTAGATGCAACATTATACTCATGTCACTTCTCAACTGGGGCACTAGACCACTAGGGTTCCAGACGAGTCTCCTATTGACTAGAAGGAGTCTGGCTACTGACAGTGAATGTAAATCTAGTTCTAATGAAGGAAAGTAAATAATTTCCTATTTAGGAAATGAAGTTACTCAATGGTAAATGTTATGAAATTTCATAAATCATCTAACTAGGAAATGACACATTACTTGCAGAAATGAACTATGTTAACCTTGCAGTTTATCCTCTAGATATTAGGATTGTTGGGAAATGGAAAGTTGTTCTATAATTTTAGGACTGATACATACATGCACTAACTATCTCATTTTACACTTGCAGAAAAAAAACATCTTTTAATTGCTAAATTCATAAATATAAATGCTATGCTATTATGTTCGACCTTGCAAGAGGAAAAGGAATGGGAAGGTTGTTATAATTGCCATTGATGGGCATGGAATCCAAGATGAGGACCTAACCTGCTCTTATACTACCATCTTTGGTCAAAACAGGGTCAAACAGGTTGTTGCAAGAGATCGTGTAGCTACTACATGAAACTACTATAGGATGTCCTGGTATGCTACAAGAAGTTAGTTGAAGGGCTTAAGGGGTTAAGAAAAGTGAGTTGAGGTCTCGGAGAGATGTATGATGGTGATAGAAGGTGTAGGGAAGGTGCACATTACCTAAGACTAAGCCCAACACTCCAAGGAGGTTAGATTTGCCTAAGGTGGCTTTCTCACGGTGGCTGAAAAATAGAGGTTTCGACTATGGTCTGGTATTCCTTGGCAAAAGGTGGAGAGGACCTAGGTGAAGTTGTTTGGATGAGTTTCTACTTATAGATCAATAATCCCAGCAACAAAACTTATTTTTCTTTTCATTTATGCATCATTACATGCCAACACGGAAAAGATGAATTGAATTTAAGAAAGTTTATATATCTATTGTTAAGGACTAGATCTATGAAATGGAATGCCTTTCTAGCTACAACAAACTTAAGTAAATAGGATAACAACCATTGGTGCTTCCAAGAAATCATAAATAGTGATCTAGCTAAGAATGAACCCTAAGCTATGTAATGACAAAAAGACAAACTTTATTTTTGGGGTTGTGAGAGTGGGGGCCTCTAATCATGATCCCATGAGGGAGATGAGATAGAGGCCACTGTCACAAGATTTTTTGAATTACTTTCCTTCACTACTGCACCACTGATCTACCTCTTCAAACTAATGGAAACTAGGTTAAGCAATAATTCAAATACTTGTTAAGCTAAAAAAACATAAATAAACTTTAGCAGCTAGCTACCATCTTAATCTAAGAATACGTATACAAAAAGAGGAACTTTTGTTGCTAGGGTTGGGCCCTAACCAAAGAGATTTTAGTCCTCTAAGTCTACTTAGTGCTGGATCAAGGTAGAATTTCCCATTATCATCAAAATGTCAAATACAACATAAAAATAATAGTCACAATTTTTCAGCTCAAAATGGCCTCTTGGCTACAATAAAGAATTGAATCCTAATGAGTCCCTTGGCTCTCTTATTTATACAAAACTGGAGCTCCCAACAACTCCCTAGAAAATAGGGAAACTAGTCTCCCTAACTCGAGAATGACTCATTCTTAATTATCACTAGCTTGGCTACCACTGGGCTCGGCTTGCTTGGCTGCTAGTAACTCTGATCTGATGAGACATGGTGGAGGAATCTTCGAATGATTTGAGGAGTTAACGAGGGAGACCAATCACCTAAAATATCTCTTTCTTTCCCACTTCAATTTCTTGCACTTAAGTCAACCCAAAATTACTCCAATTATTTCATTTAATACATATTAGACAACATGACATAGTAACTTTCCTTCACCCTTCTCACTAAGCAAAATATAACCAAATATGTAAATAAATGTGAGAAAAGTCAATTTTAATAAGCTGGAAAGTGGCATTGTGACCCATATAGTTTACCTATTGATGAGCCTCATTAGGAAGATAGCATCTCTTCTAGCCATTAAAGATTGAAGACTCACATATGTTAAGGTAGTTAGCACAATTTCTTCATTTTATAACTTTCTTGTATATTTCTTTCACGTGTTATCTAAACGAGTGGAGGTGCTAATTTCTACAATTTCGAGGTTATTGGAATTGATGGTGAATGATTTTTGGTTCTTTTATTGGGATGCTTACAATTCCTAAGTGCTTGGGAACACTAGAGATTCTAGTCTTTGGATTTTTCTTCACTCTAAAAAATATTTGGCAGTTGGATGGTGGGAGTTTCTTTCAGTATAGAATTTGAATTTTTGGTTCTTAGTACCCAAGGACTGTGTTATCCATCACCTAGTTGGTGGTTCGGGGGTATACATGGATGGATTCCCCTACCCTCTAGGGGTGCTAGTCATTGATTGCCTCTTCTAACATGCTGAATGGAAGTTGGCGAGGGAAGTGACTAAGCGGTCCTACATTTTAGGATGTAATTCTCAAGGATATGGTTGTCTTCTAGCTTCGACTCAGAGTTTCATATAGATGTTGAAAGTATATAGGAGGGATCTAGCTTTCATTAAGTTTGATTTTCTTGGATTATCAGATCTTTTAGTATGTATTGACTGACAATCGGGGTGGGCCCCGTCGGCATTTTTTCCTGAACATCCTTTTGGGGCTCTGGCTTCTATATTCTATGGCATTTTTCTAGAGGGTAGTTCGGCAGCATATCATCTATGAACATATCTTCCATCCCTATTTTTATTTTTATGGTGTTAAGCCTTCATTATAGATTGGTTATCTTGGTATTCTCTCTGGTAGAAAGGTAGCATAGGCTCTACTTATGTACTACCCTGAGACATGGAACTACCCTTTATTTATTGCTTCGCACTGTTACCTCTTGAAATGGACTCTTATTACTCTTCCCTCAGTGGTTCGTGATTCTAAGTGGATGAATATTCAGATATTGTGGACCCTTATTCCATGTGGCTACACATGACCCGACTCCACATTTGTTTACTCGGATATTTTTATCAATTGTGATCAATCCAGCTACTTACGTGTCTCTCTTCGAGGATTACAGGTATGGAGGGCTATAGACAATGTCTATGGCCACATGGCTAGCATACAGAGTTGCATGTATCCGACTCCCGATGAATTGATAGTGAACACTATCCGGGCAGAGCGAGAAGCATTATTTGGTTCTAGTTTCTAGTCGAATATTAGTGAGCAAGTTCCACATGTTTTTTCATCCAGTGATACTCTGAACCCTGTCAATCTCTCGCATTTTCAACCCTCTGTGAGAAAAAGGGTCTCTAATTCCAAGGGAAAACCACTTAAGGCGGTAACTACACAACCACCTTTGGTTTTAGGCAGGGATCATATTGGGAGAGTATTGAGAAAATAAGGAACAAAACGTTGGTGTGCTAGTGGTATCACATGAATATGATGAGCGAGCACATGAAGAATTGGGTTGAGGATAGGTGGAATCTGAATTTGAAATATAGGTTGAAGGCTAGTTTTATGTTTAATGGGTGTTATGCTTCCATTTCCTTAGTTCATAAGATGATGAGCAGATTTTAAATGACCCTTGGGTAAAGGGCAGAGCTTTTCTCATATTGCAAAGATGCAAGGTGGGTTTCGACCCATTTACAAAAATCCCACTGTGTAATTTGATTTGGGCTAAACTGTAAGGTTTACCCTTGGAACTGTGGAATGTTGTGGTAGTGATAGAGATAGAAAATATTTTAGGCAAGTTTTACCTCTGGAATGAACGCTGCTTTGGAAAATTAGACAAATGCATGGCATGGGTGTTGGTGGAAGTTGATTTGGGAAGGGATTTGATTGTTGATATTGAAGTATGGTGGAGAAACTTCTCTGTCAGTTTGAACATCGATTATTGGAGTTTTCCATATCGATGTCTACACTGCCACCATATGGCCCATTTGGTTTCCTCCTATTTGATGAAAGGTGAGTCGTCCTCGGGGCACAACTATATTGGATTTCATGAAATATCTCCACACAATCATCCGACAAAACCGGCTCATGATCTGTACAATGGAATTCACAAGCCTCCAAGTAATTTTGATCCTCCTATAAATATTGTCCTTGAAGATATCTTTGGTGCTCATGGTTTTCCATTATCGTCATCTTCTAATTTGGTTTCCCCCTGCGTGAAGACAACTAGATCCTCGATTCCTTCTGGGCTTTTAATGATCAATTGCTATCTAGCGAACTTTCTTCCTTTTCTTTACCCACTTACACCTTATCTAGATCTTCTCCTCCTATTTTTCCTCGAGACAATGTTTTTCATGTTGGTCCTTTATCGAATTCCTTGCCAAGGACTCCCCCCATATATTGCGGTATAGTCCCCCATTTCCTTCTTACCTCCCTCTAAAGAATATGGTTTCTACCGTACCTTCTGTCATCCTTGGCCCCTCTCATATTTTATCTGGGCCTCACTCGTCTGTGCTCGATTGAGATGTAGACCTCTCCCTTTCACTTTCTTCTCACTGAGAATTATCTGCGCTACCAGGATCTCCTGAGGATATGGAACCTCTATCCATCAAGAGGTCATTCCTTCATAATTCGAAGGAATCTAGCTAGAAAATTTCTTTTTAGAATGTCACCCACCATAAGAAGCATCTTCCTAGATAATATATATATCTGATTGTAACCTCTTGGAACTATCTCCATCCTCAATACATGAACTTCCTGATATTGTTTTCTTCATTGATGCAGCTTACATTATAGGCACTGTTTCTATTTCTGATTTTGATGACACTCAAATCCTTAGAGGGGATACATCTGTTTTCGATGTGCCTCCATGATCATCATTTCTTTGAATATTTGGGGATTAAGAGTGATCAGGTGCTCAGTATTTAGCTCAAAAGTAAAAGTTCTCATAATGGCTCGAAACCTGAACAAATGCATCTGTCTCGGAAAAACGATCCTAAAGCAACTCGTTTCACTGAAAACTGAGTTCATATGAGGAAGTTATTGAGTTATGTCTGCTTTGCCAAATAGGAGAAATTAAAAAAAAAATCCCACAATCACTGCACAATCAACAGTCTATACTGCTGACATGGTAGGTGACTATGCAAGGTCAAAGTCGGTGGTCAACGGATCAATAACAATTTTCCAAGTTTCAAGTGGTGGTTGGTTGGTAAGTGTGGTGATGTGGCTCATTTTTATTGGATGAAGAATTGACCAATGAGGAGGGTACAACTGGCAAGCTCGGAGGCCGCCACGTGTCCCTCCCCAAAGGTTGGCTTATGGCGCATCAAATTTTTTATGGAGGCGTCAGAGTTCGACCCCACGACCTCCTCTACACAGACCAAATCACAGAACCATCTCCACTACCCATTGTTACTTAATCATTATAGCATTCCATGCATAGTTATGATTTAATAGTTTTGGAGTTGGCGGTTAGGAGGACCAGCCCTCCCAATGTGAACACACCAACATGTAATGGTTGTGGTTAGTAGAAACTAGCAACCAACACTAATGGAAACCACAACGGTTAAATACGTCATGTGTCTAGTTCCTCCAATCTGTCGGGGTAACAGTTAAAAAAACCGTGATTAGTGTGATAATCCTCCATTAACCTCCAGTTAATTGTGCTTACCATAATTAATCCACTAGATAACAACAGTTTAATTCAGCAGCAGTTTGGCGGTACCACCAAATTCAGAGGTTTCTCCAGATTTAGCAGGCTTAACTAGAGTTCCTCCAATTTTTGAGGAGGTTTTCTAGGGAAAAGTAGTTTTGGCCATAACTGGAGCATTTTTCGACTAAAATTGAGCTCAGGAAAAGATGTTCCTAGCTAATTTAAACATTTTCAACACATTGGAACGGATTTTAGGAGCAATGGAGCTTTGTAAATAGTATTTTTTCCATATTGGGCTAATGTAGAGGCCCAAGCCATGGAAACTAGACCAAGTAGATGTAGCCTAGGAGGGGTGAACGCCTTCATCAAAACACAGTGTTAAGTGTTCAAATTGTGGTTTGTTGTACTTTGAATTGCTAATGTTCAAAACTTGTTTTTTATGCTATTTTGTTCATGTATTTCACTTAAAACTGGATAAAAGTTTACCTCTTTACAATCACAAACACCATAAAAGAACCATGCACAAGAAGCAATGGGCAAGCATTTGTTCATAAATTTGTAATTGAAATTAGCATAGCAAAACTAAGATTCAATAACAACTCAAGGAGTTGCCCCCAAAATTAGCTCCCTTGGGGGTATCGTCAAATTCTATCATCCATCTATGATTCTCTTGCAAGAAACTAGGGGTGGATCATGATAAAGCATGGGGGCCATGTTAAAGGTCCTCCTTGGTTAGCATGTTTGTGCTATTGATGTACAAGGGTCATCCGGAGGTTTGGGGCTAATGTGGAACCCCCAACATTTAGAACTAAAGGATTTACACACATGTGAAGGTATTCTATTATCTAGCTACATGTGAGGGTCATGTAGTAGGATCCGGATTATCAACTCTTATGCTCCATATTCTGGTCATAGAAGCTATTGGAACCATGTGGTAAATTCTAGAATATTGAGCCTCAGTTCACTGATATTGGCATGGGACTTAAACTTTTCTCTGGGGTTGAAGGAAATTAGGGGCAACAAGGCCAGGGAAGATAACTTGTCCACCTTTATCACTGGGTTGTTGGAGGCACATGCTCTAATTGGTGTTGTTCCAAATCCTTTGGCACCTACTTGGAAGAATGGGTGGTTCGGAGGGGAGGGTATTTCCAAGGGATTAGATAGATTTTAGTTAGCCAAACTTTGTTTAATAATATGGTGGATGTCGAATCTTAAATAATTCCCATGTATATCTCGGACCACATGTTAATTCTACTTGCCTAGAAAGGGGAGAAGGTGTGTAGGTATTACGTGTTCAAATTCAACCCAAGGTGGCTGCAGATGGATGATTTCAATTCTTTGTCCAACAAGGTTTGGAGTAGGCCTATTATCCCTCATTCTTTGTCCACAATGGTCGTTATATGTCAGAAATTAAATATCTTGAAATTAGAGGCTCGTTTATGGATTAGAGGTAAGAAGTTGAAAGAACGGAAACTTTTAATGGAGATTGATAACTATTTGAGGTCCTTGAACGACCCTGAGGATCCTCTCTACTTCTTGGATTATTATCGGGTCAAGATTACCAAGCTGGAGGGTCAAAGTAATTTTATTTTAAATCCTCAAGAAGAAGATATACGACAGAAAAGTTGGGCTACCTAGATAGGTGCGGCTGACAGAAATTCCAATTACTTTCATAGATGATCTAACCTAAGGAAACAACTCAATTCCATTAAAAAGATGTGGGATTTAGAAGGGGATATACTAACTACTCAATCTTCAATGGACAACAACTATTTCACACTTCAAGGGACTTTTTATGGCAAAGGACTGTGCATATTCGAACCAATCAAAATATTTGTGTCTCGCCCCTAATATGATTTCCTAGGTGGATAATGATAATTTGGGACAACCCATTACCAGTGAAGAATTGGTTGCGACCTTAAAGGAATATGCAAAGGAGAAGAGTCTTGGTCCAGATGTATGGGGGGTTGAATTCTTCATTTTTTTCAAGGACCTGATGTTAGCTGATCTGCTGGCGTTGGATGAGGAATATAGGATTAGAGGATTTATCATGGGGGTCATCAATGCCACATTTCTTGTTTTGATCCCAAAGAAGAAGAACCCAGCAAAATTTGTTGATTACAGGTCGATATCCCTTTGTAATTCAGTTTACAAAATGATATCAAAACTAATTGCCCGAAGAGTCAAACCGATTCTCTCTAAAATTATAACATAGGAACAAGTTGGGTTTATGGAGGGAAGACAGATACATGATGCCATTGGTATTGCACAGGAGATGCTCCACTCCATCAAATCACATAGTCGGGATTCATGTCTCCTCAAGGTGGACTTGATTAAGGCTTATGATTGCATTGACTGGGAATTTCTGAAATTTGCGCTGATTAAAGTGGCCATGAATCCTCTGAACTCTAGATGGATTATGGGGGCATCAAATCTACAAATTTTTTTGTGATTATAAATGGATTTCCCTCTAACTTCTTTTCTAGATTCAGGGGATTGAGATAGGGTTGTGCTTTGTCTCCCTTGGTATTTCTCCTGGTGATAGACACTTTGAGTAGGAAATTGAGGGATGCAAGGTACAAAGGTTAAATCAGAGGGGTCAAAGTATCCAGACATCATCAAGTATCTCATTTAATGTTCAACGATGATTTATTATTTGGAGGGCAAACTTCTATCGAAGAATAGACTATAATACAAAAAATCATCGAATCTTTTGGGGATGCTACGGGACTATATATGAATGGCACAAAGTCTAAACTATTACATAATGGCAAAGAGGAGGCAATGATTAAGGAAATATGTGAGCTCTTTGGGGTAGCATCTAACCATATTGACAAAGGCATCATATATTTTGGATTCAGGTTGAAGTCGAGTGGATATTGAATTAAGGACTGTGAATGGTTGATAGGAAAGTTCAATAAGAAATTCGACTACTAGAAACAAAAACCTATGTCAATGGAGGGATGATTAGTAATGCTGAAATCGGTGCTACAGAATTTGTCAGTATATTGGATGCATATTTTTCTTTTACCCTGTGAAATTATTAAAAGAATTCAATCCATTATGAACGTTTTTTATGGCCAGGGGCCCATAGTGGAACGAAGACGGGTAAGATCCATTTGGTGTGATGGACCCAGATTGTTAGGTCTATAGAAGATGAAGGATGGGGGATCATAGATCCGTCTTATTTCAATATGGCATTAATCATAAAAAATATGTGGAGGGTTGCATCTAGATCTGGAATCTGGTCAAACATCATTAAGGATAAATATATGTATGGGAAATCATTCACTTCATGAGTAACCAATGGAGCCAAAAACAAATCTTAGGTATTATTCATATGGAGAAGCACACTACAAGTCTTACAATATCTTATGGGACATGTGTACTAGGATGTAGGTGTTGGAGTTGTGATCAAGATAGGACTAGATGCTATAAATGGTATGACTGGTAATCACTCTTTATTTGTCCAAATTCTTAATCATATTCATGGAAAAGAGATTCATTATCTTAACCATATTTTACATCACACACCCTACTCTATGGATCAACAGGCATGGTATAAGGCACTGGACATAGAGCTACCTGTTGAATATACAGGTGAATGGGAGCATGATATAACAAATCTTCGAAGTGCAAGTTTTATGTTCAGTGACAAAAAGGATCACATGACATGGGGAGGCACCCTTAAAAAGGGTCATATGATGGTTAAAGACATATATATCAGTTTGCCTAAGAAGGAGAGGGAACATTATTTTCCAACACATTTTGAGCTTATTTGGAATTGGGATCTTCCTAATAAAACCAGATGTTTTAGTTGGTTCTCCATTCATGATCGGATATTGACATGGAATAACCTTCAGAGGCGAGGATTTTATGGGCCTGGCATATCTCTCTTGTGCATGAATGGATTGGAAGACACAAACCATTTATTTCTTCACTGCCTTTATGTGATGGCTCTATGGTATGGGGTTTTGGATAATTTCAATATTTCTCCTTTGGGACACTTTCAATCTTTGTATTCATGTCTTCGGTCATGGATCAAAAATTGTCATAGATTCAAAGTTCTACCATTGTATATCATATGGTCTATTTGGCGGAGCGCAATGCTATTACATTCAAACATAAATGAGGTACGAACTGTGAGGATGCCATTAACATTGTGGCCTACTTCAATGAAATAGGGTCGACGAGGGAAAGTAAATGCTATAGAAAATGCAAACCGAGAGACTTATGGCAAACATTCCCTGTGGATTTTTTTTATGACATGTGCTCTAGGAGAGAATGTGGATGTGGCGCAGTCATATATACTGAATCTCACAAATTCTTTCACTTCTGGTGGGAAGGTGGAAAGGGCACTAATAGTAAAGCTGAAATCATTGCACTCTGGGGAGTATTGACCATGGCCAAATGGCTAGGTATATAGCAGATACAGATATATGGCGATGCCAAGGGCATTATAGATTGGGTCAAGGGATATAATGATTTCAGCCCACCCATTTTAATTAACTGGACGAAACACATTAAAACACTAGCAAACACCTTCCAACAAGTAAGTTTTGATCATATTTACAAAGAGCAGAATAGAACAGCTGGTCTACTCTCAAAAAGAGGAACAGCAAGGGTCTCATGTAAGTTTTACTTCTCTACCTTAGAACAGGGATTCATGATCAGTGCAGGCAGCATAAATTATTCATAGAAACAATGCATGTAAGACCGGTATCATTATCCCAACAAAATGAAAGCATATCTATAAGGTTTTTGGCATCGGTAATATCATTCCAAAAAAATAGGCCATATATAGATCATAGGGACTATTATATAGCAAAGGTAAGAATTTTCTAAGAGGTATGGTTTTGATGTAAAGAAGTAAGAAAACATGGAATAGAACATTCAGAAATATGTAATATCATGATACTATAAAAACTTGAAATATAGATAGAAAAATGCTCCATGTAATATATAGAAAATTCAGAATAAGTACTATCATGATATTGATAAAAAAAAACACTGGAAAGAAAAATAGAAATGTGCGCCATGTATTATGTACTACCTTTTTATTATATAAAATAGATTTTTTTTTTTCCACTAGAAAGAAAACAACCAACCAAACAAGTTGTCACAAAATAACAGGTTGTCACAAAACTAGCTATGTCATCCTCCCAAAAAAGGTAATGATCTCTGTAATCACTTATCTATATCTATGCAATAACAAGATCCCCAGTTTTATGGGGAAAGAAAAGCTGTAGAGACAAAATTGAAGTGTTAATGGAGGAACTCCGCACCATTTCACAGAAATCCAAAACATCCTCTCCTATATTGTATATTGAAATTGCTTTTCTCCAACTTCTGCTATTCCATCGCTTTCACCTTCGATTGCTACTGCTGGACGTGGTGGAGGTAGAGGTGGTTCGATTGCAACCAGAAGTTCTGCTAACTTTTCTCTCTTTTCCATGCAGTAGACGGCCCACCTTTCTCTAGCTATCTGCTCCGCTGCCATAATCGGCAAGCTCATCTAACTTAACTTCGAATCTGCACTGATCCAATCTCTGCTATAAATTTGTGTTATAAGATTAAATAGTACAAGATCAGAAGATTTCTTCAAATCAAAATCCCTATACTGTTTGGATTCAATTGGAATTCAAGGGAAAGACCAACAGAAACATTAAAAAAATATTGATATCATGGCACGCATAAAATTCAGCCTCGCAGATCAGTCAGCCTATGAAAAATTCTCAAATGAAACGTTGTAAGAAGATAGTAGGCCATTGAATTGGTAGTTCACACCTTGTTCAGCAACAATCGTCCATCCGATTATTGTTGAAGAGGAAAGCAGGCAGAGAGGCCATATCGCATCTGGGTATTTCCACTATCAGTGAGTGGACGGAAATTATTAGTTTCCACTATGCAAATTATCAGTTTCCACTATCAGTGAGTGGACGCAAATTATTAGTTTCCCCAATGAAGGTACGGCCGAGGGGGACCAGAGAACAAACCTCCACAAGCGAGGCCAGACGTACATACAAAAGAAAAAGCTAGAAAGAATAAAGTAAAAATATCTGTCAGATTGTATAGGTTTACCACTGGATTTAAGCAAGTGGATTATTTAATGGTGGGTATATATATCTGAGCATTAACCCAGCACAGTGGATTGGATACCTCTTTCCAAAAAAGAGTTGTACATCTTTGTAACATAATCAGAGCCAGATATCTTTGAGGAGATGGACATTGAAATAATTTTATGTATTATTGTAATAAAAATTGGTGACTTTTTTTGGAAAACAAAGTTATAGTTGTTAAGATTTAAGATTTTGGATGCTTAAAAGTTTTTTATGGAGATAAATTCATTTATACAAAATAAAAAACGGTATATATATTACCAAGATCAAATTTTTTGAAAAACAAAATAATTTAATCCAACAAAAAAATAGTCACTTCAATAGATAACAAAATTGTCAACTCAATAGATAAACCGAAATTAAATCATAAATATTATTTAAAGTTTTATTTGGGTAGCGTTTTTTATGTTTATAATTAAATTATGTATTATTATTGGAGAAAGCATGAGCACTCAAATAATTATAAGGGATAATAATAATAAGTGCTATTTAGGTTGATATGATCTTAAGATCTCTTTTATTCTTGGAAGTCGCCCTATGTATTCTTAAGTTCTTTTAAGAGGTTAGGTTAATGAAATATTCACATTAGAGTTTCGAGATTGTATCTAGCATTATAAGGGATAATAATAATAAATACTAGTTAGGTTGATATGATCTTAAGATCTCTTTCATTTTTGGAAGTCTACCCCTTATGTATCTGTAAGTTCTTTTAAGAGGTTAGGTTAATGAAATATTCACATTAGGGTTTTGAGATTGTATCTAGAGGCTAAGAAGGTAGATTGTGCTTAACCTTCATTGATTATAGATGTGTCATTAAAGAGCCTATATGCGAAATCAACCATTGATTTTGTGGGATGACATGAATCTATAATTGGCTTAAGGATGGGTAAGTATTGTAAGCTTTTTTACTTTGGAAAAAAGAAATAATGATAAATAGGTCAATTGGGTTTAGCTAACATATTTGAGGAGAAATATTATCTTCTCCTCTTGATTCAAATTGGATCATTAATTGTTTTCCATCCATCTCCATGTTTTCAAAGTAGTAAAAGTGGAAGAATCAGCTCATGGGACCATTCTTTTCAGCCAGACCCAATTTGACAAATTAAAGTCTAA
This sequence comes from Pinus taeda, assembly GCA_000404065.3. Taxonomy (NCBI): domain Eukaryota; kingdom Viridiplantae; phylum Streptophyta; class Pinopsida; order Pinales; family Pinaceae; genus Pinus; species Pinus taeda. Next base: position 63,285 of record APFE031421575.1, on the reverse strand, counting down.
AATCTTTTGGGAGAATTTTGAGGCATCAAATGGCTTCTTTTGGGAGTAAAACTTTTTTGCTTTAGCACTACACCTTTTTTGCTTATTTTGCACATGTATACCTTTCTAATAGTGCAATAATTGTCTCAATCTGAGTCTGTATGCAAACTTTATGCCACTTGGAAGTTAACCTTTTTATTTTGTTCAACATAATTTGAGAAAAAGTGGTAGCCTGGGTGCAGGCGATATTGACAAACATTCAAACTGATCTAGGTGGCTCTAGAGAGACACACAAAACAAAAGAGGGCTTATGAATGCTCGAAAATCAAAGTGCTCAGAATGACTTTGACCCAGGACCAGAGCATAAGACTCTTCGTCCTGATCGCGAAGGTGTGAATGGTTCAACAAATCGAGCTTGTATGCGAAAGATAGAGCTCTTCAAAGTTTGAGATGACGAGGGAAAAGAGGGGCGCACAGTGTGCCACATGGTATCCCAATAAGCACATGGGACCCATATGGTAGCCCATCAAGCATTGACACTTGGCGTTTTTCATTGATTCCTTACCCTACAAAAAGACAATATATATTTTCAAGTCGGCAGCCATAACCCCCGTTGAACCCTCCTCCATCGCATATTAAAACAAATATGAATATTTGTTTAGGCCGATGGTCACAACTCCCGCCGGCCTAATTACAACCATTCAAACATATATTGGTTTCAAATTGGTGGCCATAACCTCCACCGAACCCTCCGAAGGCCTGCCGCGTAGCCATAACCTCCGCCGAACCCTCTGAAGGCCTGCTGCATATATATATATATATATATATTACAATGTCTTATGGGGTGGGCGCGAACCATCGGTGGTGGACCCGGCCCACACCCTATCTCCCTAACCCATAAAATATCACCGATAGATATCGCCGACATATGCAATGACATTTCATCGATACATCAGTCAATCGCTGAATTTGGGTGTCGATCGCCGATTTAATAGGTGTCGATCAGGCTGATCGCCGATATTTAATGTGTTGATAATGTGGGAGGAATAGGGGTGGGCCACCCAATGTGGACCTGACCCCCCTTAAGATATCTTTGTGAATATAAAAATATATATATAGAGGGGCGGGATTTGATTCCCCGACCCCTCCTCAACCAAATTCTGAATTTACCACTATACCATAACCGAATCATTGATAACTCTGCCGATAAATTTTTATATAAACTCAGCATTTTTACCAGTGCAGAGAGTTCGAGGAGGCAGAAGGAAGGCATGGATTTCAAGGAAGTTAATTAATATTTTAATGCAAGAACCATGAATTTTGCAGGAAGGAAAAATTTTCACTTTGTCAGAAATTGACAAATTTTATATGGATTCTACACCTCTCATCGCCATGAGCGCAACGATGTTGCCCGTTTCTCCATCAGATTCTGTATTTTTTGGTCATTTTCGGAATGCACGTGGAACCATGATTTCAGTGAAAACATGAGTGGAACCATAATCCATGAAATTTTCCCAAGGAGGTAAAATTTTGCCATGTCAGATTATAGTCAAGTTTATACTTACTTTTCATGGTTTTCCACAGGGATCACAATGGTGAGATAAAATTCGCTATCTGAGTTGCATATTTCCAATCCATCCATAGAACAGAATCTTTGAAGAATCTCAGGGGAATCTAAAAGATTCCTTGAGCCTAGAATTCTCAACTTCTCAGAATTTGGATTTTGGACAGTCGATTCAACACTACTGAATGCCACAAATCTGATTGTGTCTTCAGATTTCTTATTCTCTCATTTATTATTATAGTCACCTTTCTAAGTGCCAATGTGGATGTCCACATTCTTGTGCGAGCAACGATCTTCATACAATCAATGCCTTGAGATCGATGGTTCGAACAACTTCAGCAGTGTGACATCCACTTCTTTAGATGGTCCTTGGTTGTGAGGTATATGATGTGTTCATGTACTTCTTCTTTATGCATTATGATGCACAAATCCTTGATTGATATTGATGTAGGAACTTTTTTATTACATGTTGTCATGATTCCTTGATTTGATGTGGAATATTTTATGTGATGTACTTGTTTTCATAACTCATCAGGTTATGTTTTGAGATCCCTTGTTGTATGTTGCTAGGATACTCTTGTTGTCGTCATGTATGTGTTTTGCATTGAGATCCTTTTTGTGCCATGTTGGCAGGATGCTCACCATACATGTTTTTGTGTCATACTGATAAGAGTCTTTTGATTGGGAATTCTAGTATTGGAATATCTCTTAGAGCCACTCTTGTGTGAGGGAATTTTTCCTTGTATGATCGAGACATCATCTCTATGTACATCACCATTATTGACAACACTTAATGCAGCAGCCTACACCATCTTGAGAGAGGGGCCCGGAGACATAGTCCCTCCTGGACAAACTCCATTATCAATGCTTATGTTTTCATGTGTTGATGATTGTCTTGTTCCTCCTCTTTACAACATGTAGATGTATTCATTAATGTTCTTTTAAAATACAATTTGGCACATCATGGAAGTAATGTAGAATTTTCACTGTAGATCTCTTGATATATGCAATGTCCTAAAGCATAATACTAGATCTACTTCAACTATAAACTTTGTGGAAGCTTAAACAAATATGAGCATCATCAAGCATGAACAGATATAACTGAGAATGAAAAGTAATCAACCATAACACAAAAGATATATCATTAGGGAAAGCACCAGCCTAAAACCCCAACTCTGTATTATCATACAAGTGGAAATCTTATTCAAGTTACAAAAAGAATCAGCTCTCAAGATATCATGCTCTCTCTGCAATCAAACACTACAGCTCACAGACTCAATAGACATAGAATATATCTTCCTCAAGCCCTCCAAGCCTCTTATTTCCTTGCGCAGTTTTGATTGGGGTCCAATGATATCACATGTGTGAATTGGCCTCATGACACTCACTATAACCTCAGGTCCAACTGCGCAATCCTCGAGGAATAATATTCCTTCTGCATGCAAGGAATATTCACAATAGAATATTCTTGCAACTGATAGTACATTGTCCCTCCATCTAATCTCAACTGTGTATCTGACTGAACTGACATACATGTGATCTAATAATCACTCTATGAGTGACCTCAGTTGAAGATTTATTAAACAAAAGGTATTACAGACTCATGTATTGATGTGTGTGTTCTGTGTTATTGAAACAACAGATCGATCGAATTGCCAATACACAAAAAATAAATGGAAAGACAGTAGAGAAATACAGTAAGCAACACAAAGACACGGGAATTTTTAATGAGTTCACCCTATTCTCGAGGGCTATGTCTCCGGTCCAGATTTCAGTGGTGGCCTTGTTTTATTGTGTCTTTAAGTAGAGAATTTACAATATAGGGACTCAATGCGAGTTCTCCTAAAGCAGGTTTTGCTTGGCAGGGTGGTTCTTGGATTCCCCAAGCCACTCGGAGTACACAGACTCATTCTCTTCCTACCAGCTCTGTGACCCTTGGTCTACAGTGGAGAGAGCCAACTATGATGCTCAATCCAGATAGATTCCTCTATGGGAAGGCTTGAATCTTCAAGCTCTCTGGTGCTCAATGCTTCCTATGGTCAACACGACCCTCTGTGTCCTCTGCTTGGCTTTACTGCTCTTTGTGTTCAGTCCTCCTCTCAGGGTTCACTGTTCACTGTCTCTCTTCTTTCTCCTTCTCCGTTTGACTGTCTCTGTCCATGGCTTTAGCCATTTGATCCTGATGCTTATTCGATTCCTCTCCCACCTATGTCGATTCACCTTCTGTAGCTACGCTTGGAGTTCCTTGTTCGGCGTCAGCATGAACACTCAGGAAGTGGCCACATGTCTCCATCTAACTAGTGCCAGCATGCTTCTTCGGTTCGTTTCCTCCGTTATGCCGTGTATGTGTTCTTTCTCCATCGTGGCGGTCAAACAGACTCCAAATCCTTTTAGAATTCGGCTTAATCCCCCGTCGATTCCGCTTCCTCCATCGGGCGCAATCTCTGCCATCCGATCTGGGCTCCTCCAGATCCAACGTCATACGCACGTCGAGTGTGGATGACTTGCTCGACCGATAGCACGCAATCACGACAGTTTTTCTCTCACCTCCGCTACTACGCGTCGATCGTTGAGTGGGATCACTCCACTCTCTTCCAAAACCTCTTACCATTCAAGGGCACCCCGATCAATACCGTCAATTTTCCAGAGTGCGGGTCTTGCCTTTTGTCCTTTAGCGCTTTTGCTTCTCCACCCGCGGTTCTCCGGCTCCCAACGTGACCGAGTGCTTAAGGCTTTTCCACTTTGGCCCTGTTTGCCTAGCCATCAAAATCGCCTCCTTTTCTCGATCTGGGGCTCTCAGGGGTTGTTTTGACCTCCTGCACAGTCTCCATGGACCTCGGTCAGCGCACTTTGACTGAGGTCCTCGTTGTTCCACGTTGGCAGCCATTGCCACTGGTTCAAGGTGTTTTTTATCATTGTTTTGGAATTTTTCAAGGATTTGTTCAACTCGATACAGCCAAGATTCTTGACAGTCTTTTGTGGATCCCATTCGGATCACGGCCTCCCTACTGAAAAAGCTTTTGGACCACCAAAAGTTGGTTTTCTTCAAGCAATGACTAAGTGAGGAAACTACTGTCTCACTTGTCCAATATCAATCCACTTTGCACTACTTGGCTTCGAACCCTTAAGCCCAATCCTGAGGTGTTCCACTTGTCCATTGCAAGTCATCCTTACCTTTTTGTCCAGCACTGTATCTTCCTGCAACTCATTAAGATATTCAGGTAGCAGGTCTTCAACAAAAGATAATTAACTCTGATCTTTAGGGTCCTCAATCATTGAAGGTTCAAACAACCTCAAGAAATCTGCATTCATAACTGAGTAGATTTGCATGTAAGCTGGCAGATCAAGGCGAAAAGCATTTTCACCAATCTTCTCAAGTATCCTGAAGGGTCCATACCAGATAGGTTTTAGCTTTTTACCTTCACCTTGCATCCTGTCCTTCCTGATATACAGCTAGACTTGGTCTCCAACTTGAAAACTATGCTCCATCCGATGCTTATCATGCCTAGCCTTGTACTTGGCCTTGCTCTTTTCTAGCTATTCTTGTACTGCCTAGTGGATCTCCTGGATCTGTTCAATGAACCTAGTTTCCTTGTCCACATCACTATGTCCATCAACCATGGTATCTTTACCAAAGACAAAATCCAAAGGCGACCTTCGCATGGAACCAAAATAGGTCTCAAAAGGATATCTCTGTGTAGAAGAGTGTTTGGCTCTATTGTAAGCATGCTGCACATAACACAAGTGCTCATCCCAAAGCTTAGGATGTTTGATGCAGTATCCTCTCAGTAACTGGATCACCGTCCTGTTAACTACTTCTGTCTGGTCATCTGTTTGTGGATGAAAAGCTATGCTTTTATTTAACTTGGTGTCCATTAGTTCCCACAGACTTGACCAAAACTTCCCTAAAAATCGGGTGCCTTGATCAGATACAATAGAAGTGGGTAATCCAAAATGAACCCATACATGTTCAAAGAATAATTTTGTAGTTTGTTCAGCTGTAATCTGTTTACTACAGGGTATCAAAATACACATTTTTTTGAACCTATCCATAACAACATACATATAATCATGACCTTTCCTAGATTTAGGTAGTCCTCCAACAAAATCCATGGAAATTCTTTCCCAAGGGTGAGAAGGAACTGGTAACGGAGTGTATAAGCCCAGTTTTCTACTACTGGGCTTGCTTTTAGCACACGTAGCACATCCCTTTACATATCTGGAAAATGTCTCATTCATTTTCGGCCAATAGCAGAATCTTTGCAGTTGTGCAACTGTTTTACTTACCCCAAAGTGACCAGATATCAAAGAAGTGTGTGCTTACCTAATTATGTTCGCTCTCTCAGTTTGTGGAATGCAGAGTTTCCCACAATGATATAATATTCGGTCCTTCACATGATAGTTCAATTCTATCATGTGAAATCAACCAAAACTTGATGTCCTTTTTGCAACCATGACACCTTATAGGGGGTGGGATGCTTCAACCATTTCAAACACAACTTCTCCACCATCTATGTGGAGCCTAGATTATCCGTGCTCCCACTGTCGATAATCAGCTTGCAACATTTTCTGTGTGACTTACAGACTGTTCGGAATAATGCCTTTCTTTGGGTTTGGTCAACTATCTCCTTTGCTGGTTTCAGCATTACCTTATTCAAAAGTAAGGCCTCCCCTGTCTCTGGCACATTCTCTACCTCCTTGGGTGGTGCCTCTGCTTCCTCTAGCTGTGGAATATACACTCCTCTTGGGCCAGCCTATTCTCCTTCAGGACACTCAAAGGATCTGTGCCCCAACTTGTGTCACTTTAGCACTGGTAGGAAGCTCCTCTGCCTCTACCATTTCCCATTCCTCTCTGATATGGTCTTCCTCCTCTAGTGCTGCCCTCTTTTTTTGTTGTCCCTGGAGTCTTGGAACTGCTGCCCTCTTCACTATTGTTGGTAACCCTTCCTTTTCCAAAGGATTGTCCTTTCCCTCTACCAGTTCCTCATCCTCTCCTGGCATTCTGCTTTCTTGTGATCTTCTCTTCTGCCTTTAAGGAACTTTGGTATGCTTCCTCTATGTTCCTCAGAGAAAGAATACTTATCTCCAATGTTGTTAAAAGCGCGAGCGAGATTAAATCGGTGTGGGGAATGAAGCGGAAAAAAGCGGAAAAAAGCGGAAAAAAATCGTTTGGTACAAAAATATTCATTTTTTTCAATTTTTTTCAATTTTTCATTAAAAATCGCGCTGCCTCGCCAGCCCGAGCTTTTTTCCCAAAAAAGCGGGCTTTTTTCGAAAAAAGCGCGCTTTTTTGAAAAAAGCGGGCAAAAAAACGCGCTTTTTTCCCAAAAAAGCGGCAAAAAAATTTTATCCCGCTTTTTTCCTATAAAAAGCGCGATTAAATCGGCTAGGGGAAAAAAGCGCGATTTTTTCAAAAAAGCGCGATTAAATCGCGCTTTTCACAACACTACTTATCTCATCCAATATATCCAACCTTAGGCCATTGACAAACCTTGTTGTATTCTTCGGGGTGTCTTCCATATAACCAGCTCTCAAATTCACCCGGTAGAATTCTTCAGTATATTCTTTCACCGTCATTCCTCTCTGCTTCAAATTTTGTACCTGTCAATGCAAAGAAATTTGGTAATCTTTGGGTAAAACCTGCCCTTCATCTTGGCAACCATTCTAGGCCACTTCCTAATTGGTAATTTATTCATCCTTCTTTTCTCTACTTGGACATTGTCCCACCACAAGGCTGCGTATCCTTTTAGCTTGGTAGTAGCGAATTTAAATCTTCTATCTTCTCTGACCTCCTCACATTTGAAATATTTGTCCAACTCACTAATCCAATCCAACAACACTTTTGTGGACAAACTGCCATCATAGTTCGGAATCTCAGGCTTGGGCTTACTGCCAACCAACAAGACTGACCTCAATAACCTAATTTCGGGTCCTTCCTCATCTGATCCATCTATCGTAACTATAGCTTCTTCTTCACTGTCATCCCCTACTTCTGAATCCCTTCTCCTTCCTGCCTCTACTGCCACCAAACGGGCATTCGGGATCCTAATCTCTTCCTCTAATCCTTCCTCTGCTACTCTATGAATACCTCTCCCATGACCTCATCTTCCAACTTCCATTTCTTATGAAAACTCAAACCTACTCTAATACCAAAAATGATGGGTCCAACCCTTTTGAACCTTGCGATTAGTCAACAATTAAGTTATGATTAATGTGGTGATTACAATTATAAGGCTCTCGGTGATTTGGTGGTTGATATTTTTGATTGTTTAATTAATTGTTGGTACTTTTTGATTGATGTGAGGGGAACACTTGTCTCATCCTCAAAATACATTATTCCACCTTTGGATTTGTTGAAGCCCCGAAAATTGGGTCGACAACAAGGGGGATACCCACCCGGTCCGGACCTTAGTTGGCAGCTCCTTATCCGTTTGGTATAGCGGGTCCGACTGGGGATGACAGGACCAGTTTCCCGACCTTGGGTGTGTGTGTGTGTGTAGAGTTTGAACTATGCTGATCTAAGAGAAATTTAAAGCTAATCTAATTCAGACTCTTTAAACTAACTCTATATTATTGTAATCTAATGAGAAGCAACACATCTAATCTACACTAACCCGGGGTGTATATCTTCTATTATGCGATCTAAAAAGATTTCGAACAATAACTGGTAATAAAGATCATTCAGCTATCATAAGAATAGAAATCATTAAAGATAAACTATTTTTCATAAGAAGTTAGACAAAACAGTTATGAACAACATATCGCATAATAAGTTACTCATATGTCAAGCATAAATAATATGACTCCACCGTACAAAAGTGCCAAATGATAACTCATACACTCATATAATGACATATAAACGTCTGAAACTATAAATCACTTAAAGAGCATAAGCAGGAATAGTCAAGAGATAAAAGTACCATTTATGACTGGTTCCACTCATAAGCTTCAAGCAATAATGATTTATCTCTCCTTGTTCTAACATCTACTAAGAGTACAGAAGTGCAACATCAGTAGCGTATATCAGATACAAACATTAATAAACCTTGATCCATCCATTCATCAAAACCACCTCCGAGGGTGCAAAAGTGCATGTTCTGAGGATGAGTTTTTGACAAATCTCCGGACCCTTCTCTAAATGCCTGAGAAGGGTTTAAATACTTCTAGCTAATTAACTTGATTACATAATTTTAGGATCCAGTTTTCAAATGATCGTCCTTCTGATAAAGCAAAACTATTTCTAAAAATTGAATCTGACTCTGAACTATTTCTGTATTTGCTCCTTAGTGTTGTAAGCATGCAAAATTCGACTGGGAAGAGTCGGCTGGTTGCGTTCCCCTTTCGTGTGTGCTATAAAAATAGAAGTAACAAGCGCTGGCACCACTTTCTGGTAAACTATAAGATATTTTAGAGAATCTTCCTCTGACTGGGTGTATTCACTACGTCTATACTTGGTAATAACTCAAATTTCCCTCAAACTGATTCTGCTTTTGCTATTTCGGTTTCTGGCCTTGCGAACGACTAGACGAGTTAAAGACTTTACTCTCTGAACAATTCTCTGGATCAAAAACTACCTCCGTTCTTTATTCCAGGCTTTTCTGGTGTGTAAGCTTCAGGGTTTTTTGTAATCATGCTGCTTTTGTGCACCTTTGATTCTGAGCTTTAGATGACCTATCGACATCAGCATTTGTTAAGTGATACTCTGGAATCTGTGGTCCTATCGTATGCGGCATCCGTTTCTAAAGGGATTTCTTCTCTGTTCTCCGAGCATTGGCGCTTTCCCCTTTTCCTTAGATGTTTCCAGCACATTGCTTCATGTTATTTCCTGTTTTATAGTTTACGCAAAGGAAAAGAGTAATGGTAATAAAGATTGACATGAAAGCTTTAAATCTTATGTATGCATAATTATGACACTCATAGTGAACTGACCCTTCAAAAAACAAAAAGCTGTCATTCCTGGATACTTTGGCGTACAATCATTAATTTCTTTTTAAGGCGCGCGCTTAATTTTGGTTAATGGACAGCTTTCCTTGAATATTGCGCCGAGGGAAATTCACGTTCATTGCAGATTGCATTATAGCATCGCGGCATCGCAATATCGGATCATCGCAGTATCGCATATCGCATAAATTAGTCATTGTGTGCTACTTTATGCGATGTTGCGATATGTGACGTCGCATATTGGCCGTCGGAGATTTCTTAAGTTTTTCATTTAAGAGCGCTTCATAGTGAATGCGATGCGATGAATTTCGCATCGCTTCTTCGTAATTTATTATGCTCATAAAAAAAAAAAAAAGTGTTTCATTCTTTTGTCGCGATAAAGTTTTAAGGAATCAAAAACAAAAATGTTCATAAAACTGTTTTTTTGAATTTTTATTAAGGATCCCCATTTGCTTGGTGCTATTGCTAATATCAAACAAAGAGGGGGATTGTTGGTTGCCACAACAATGGCGATTCCCTGGGAAGAACCAGTTATCTCTGGTTTTCTATTGAATTTTAACTTCTGAAACAGAAAAATTTTCATAAGTCTAAACTTTGTTATGGACAAATAGAGTACATTATGTCTTATCCTATCAATGATATTTTGTTTCAACATTTTTCTATTCCAATCGTTCGTTTCCTGAAGCTTAGTCCTTGCATTTACACCAGCCATTACTTGGTCTTTTAAAGATAAAATAAGGTCATCTCTGTGTGCTGGCTTTTTAAAGTATGCTCATTTATCATAGGTAGAGCCTCTGCTGCCAGCAGGCGTCCATAGCCTCGACAGGGTTACCTGTTACCCATCAATGATCCTTTATCCTGCTTAAGGCTATTTACAACTTTTCAGAGAGAAACCCATTTTGACACCTTTTCTTTTTTTATTCTCTAAAGAACAATGTCTTGGTTTGGTGGCCAAATTATGACACAGTGATTCACTTGATTTACACTTTTGCTGAACAAGCTGGCTCGTGATGAGACCCCTTGTCTTTTGATTGCAACAATCTTAAGTCGTTGCCCTGTTTTGGTGGACAGTATTGGCAAAGTCGGCAAGTTATAATATCTGTGATCATGATAAGCCGGCTCGTGATGAGACCTCTTATTCTTTGAGATATAGTGTTTTCTCGGATTGTTTCTCTGAATGCTGTGATTTTCTTTAGCAGGGAGGAAACCATTGTTTTTCCTTAAGAAAGCTCTGGACAACAATAATAGGGTTTGAAAACAACAGTTTTACAGAGAATACTCATTTTATTATTGATACCTTTCATTGTGCTGATATAAAACAAATTTTTTGCCAAAGGTCGCTTTCATAAAATACTTTGAAGTTGAAACTAGTATCATATCTAGGCTAAAGTTTAATTCTATCCGTCAGTAATAAAGATCAGATTTTTCGAAAATTTATACTATTTGTACAAGCGAAAAATCAAAATCTAACAGAGAATTTGGTGTCCTTTTGCGTGAACTCCTGTAGTAACCATCTACAACTGGTTTTATTTATAAGAAAGAAGAAAAACAAAAAGCTATCCTACAAAAAATAGAAGAGTAATTTTCTATGGAAAGTATATTTTCAGGATCTGTCCATTAACAGGCAAAGAATCCTTTCTACCTGCTAAATCTTGCAACACAAACGTTGATCGGCCTATGAATTCTACAATTTGAAAAGGACCAAGAACGTTTTCCCTTCTCTTCATGAGCCTTATCCCATTTCAAAACTAGATCTCCCATCTGAAAGTTTTTTTTGGTCGTTATGCTTGAATCAAAAGAGGATTTTATTAGTGCTTGGTGATGAGCATGGGTTTTCTTTGTTTGTTCTCATTGTTATTCTAATTTAATTATTTCCATTTGTCTTAATTGCAAGGAGGAAGTAGATACTTCATTGATGCATTGTACTAAAGACAAGGAGGGGATCATTAAGTGAGTTGGAAGAACCACTTCCTTCCCATAAACTAAGTTAAAGGGAGAAGCGTCGATTGAAGCTTTCTCCGTTATTCTATCCGCCCATAAAGAATTTACCAAAGTTTTGTGCCAATTCTTTTGGTTCTGGTCAACTGTTCTTTTAATAATCCTGATTAGGTTTTTATTTGTTGACTCAGCTAGTCTGTTTCCTTGCGGATAGTAGTTGGCCGAATATTTCAGTTTGAACCCTCTTTTAAGTGCAAACTCAGTCATTGCATTCCTAGAAAGTATGAAGCATTATCAAACATCAGAGTCGTCGGTAATCCAAACCTAGTGATTATAAATTGATCTATGAATTCAATGATGTTTTCAGAATTAGCCGCCTTGAGAGGGACTGCTTCTACCCATTTAGTAAAATAATCAGTTGCCGTGAGAATGTACCTATGCTGCTTAGAAGAGTGAGGAATGATCTCACCTATTATGTCCAAGCCCCATTGACTGAATGGTTGCTCAATGTTTACCAGTTGTAGTGGCATGGACGGTTTCTTTTGTCTCCCTGCAGTAGTTTGGCAGATTTGGCATTTCCTCACGTAACTGTGTGCGTCTTTGAACAGTGTGGGCCAATAATACCCTGCACATAAGATCTTATGTGTAGTAGCATCTCCAGCATAGTGTTCGCCTGCGGGCCCATCATGGAGTTCCTGCAAAACCTTTTCGGCTTCAGTTTTCTCAAGACACCTAAGAAGTACAGAATCATAATTCCTTTTAAATAGAACATCATTTATGAGTTGATATTGTTTAGCTTTTAATCTCAGGGCTCTTTTCTTATTGTGATCTAGGTGTGCTGGAGCATACCCGTTTTTGAGAAAATAAATGGTGTCAGCGTATAATGATTCTGTATCGTTTAGGCTTACCTCATACGTTTGTACTTCCTCAGATGAACTTTCAGGAATTTGCGATGCTCCAGCCAACATTTTGCAGAAGCCCTGACCTCTCACAATGCTTGCTGGTTTGATTTCAAGGTCGTATTCTTGTAAAGCAGTGATCCAATTTGCTCTTTTTTCGCCCACATCTTTCTGTATTAGAAGATTTCTTACCACTGGAAACGGTACTATGACCTTGGTGTGGGTTTTAAGTAAGAAAGGTCTCAAATATTTGATCACTTTGAAACAGCGTATGCCTGTTTCTCCACGTCTGAATAGTTAAGTTCAGCACCTTGTAAATTAGAGCTAAAAAATACGATTGGAGCTTCCACTTTCTGTTGATTCGCTTGAGTTAGAATCGCGGCATATGCTTTCTCTGAGGCGAATGTGTATAAGATAAAAGATTCTGAAAAATTTGGGGTTGCTAAAGACGGAGCATTAATGATAGCTTGTTTGCTCAGGTTGAATGCTTCATGCTCATCTTGACCCCATTTGAAATTTGAATTCTTTTTTATCATGGTTTGCAAAGGAGAAACGATTCGTGAAAAATCTGGAACAAATATTTTCACAAAATTGATTTGACCAAGAAAAGATTGCATGGCCTTTTTATTATGAGGTAGGGATATTTCAGAAATTTCTTTGATTCTATCAGGTTCAATG
>APFE031421575.1:0-44994 GCA_000404065.3 Pinus taeda | reverse complement strand
GTTGTCGTGGCTTGAGGTGCAATGCAAATTTCATTTGGAGTTGCTGGTGGGGTGTTGATTATGTTCGTGCAAAACAGTACTTGGTGGGGCAAAAACAAAGTAGAGGGAATCAGTTCCTCAAAAGATTTCTTGCAAAGAAATCTAGATCCATTGTTGAGAAGCAGCAAAGAGAAATTAGAGGGGTGATTCGACAGTGATTGACAAAAGGATTTCCGTGAAGGAAATCAAAATTCAAAGGGAGCTTGTTCCTTAGAGGATTTCTAGCACCAAAGAAATCCAGATCCGAGTTTTGTTGGGGCAGCAGCGAAAGAGGGAGAAGAGAACCAGTTCAGCATTCATTTGAGAAGAGATGGTCGTTAATGGATTGAGGGCCCAGGACAGGTTGGATGGAGAATCCAACTTCGTCATCTAGAAGGCCAAGATCCTGGCAGTTTTGGATAAAAATTGCATCAAGGATTATGCCTTGAGGACAGTTGTTGTTTGATTTGATGTTGATCCTCTCAAGAAGTACACGGAGGCTCAGGCAAAAGAAAATTGCATGATCTTGGATGGGGTCAAGGATCAGTGATCCCACAAATTGTTGAGAAAGACACAGCAAGGGAAATGTTTTAGGCCTTGACCACATTGTAAATAGGGTGCTAGGGGTCATTTGAGAAGAATTGGATATGAGTTTTGTGCTGAAGAAGCTCTCATGTAAAAAAATTCTGGTGCTAATAAAGAAAGACTTTGGGGTCAAAAGCTTGCTGGTGTTACTCTCTCGAAGTGCTGTGAGCCATTTCATTTTCTGCATATTTTAATTTTCAGCCATTAATAACAGCTTAATGAAGAGTATTGTTGAGCATAGGTATCTTGTTCACATGCTTAGGGTTGAATGGTTATTAGGGGTTTTTTCTTTTTTTTTGGGGGAAAAAGTGAAGTAATGGCAGGTATCTCTATTGCATTGGAGATCTAGTACTATTTTTTCTCTCTTTATTGATGGTTAAAGTGAGCTGTGCAGGAAAATCTTGTTGAAGAAGATCAGTGGGTGTTTGGGGAAGTTCTCAGCTGAACCAGCCAACTCCCGCAAGCATTTTATTGCAGAGCCTAGCTAGTTTTGATCCTGGGTTAATCATTTAGTTTGTTTGTATGAAAGATTTTTCTGAAGTTTTTTCAAAGTGAATCTGAAATTTTGATCATATTACTGTTGATAACTGACAAATCTGGCTTTGTAGAGCTATAGTTTTGAAATTTTTAATCGGTTTGTAGGGTTTCATTTTAAATTTTGCATATATACTTTCCAGAATTTTGTTTTCCATTTGCAGGTCTGAGATAAAGTTCTTGTGGAAAATCAGGTTTTGCAGGGTCACTGTTTCGCTGTCCAAAGGTTTTTCAAGACCTGGAAAAATTTTTCACATCAGGATTGCCTGCGTTTCTGATCAGAGTACATCATTATCTACGTGGGGCTATCTTTCCACGCTGATGTTGGTTCTCCTGTGGGCATTCGCCATTTCAAACGACGTGGGTTAAGGGTCCTCTGTCTGCCATTTCTGCTGGATTCGTGTGCCATTCCCGTGTCTTCAAACCACCTCCATCCAACTCAGTCAGCAATCTTGCTCCTTTTTCACGCTGTTACGATCACACTGCTCCTCAAAATCCGTCCTGCAAACAAACCCTATTGCACGCACTTGCAGTTCATACGATTGAGCAGTCCATACGATTGAGCCCTTTTTTTTTTCACCCGTAGCCTCTTCCGTCGTCCTGCGCAGCAACCAAGTGAAATTGTGGTTAATGCAGTTTATTTGAATCGATTTTCTTCTTGAATGGGCCGCCTTCAAACTTGCGTTGGCCTCTTCTTTTCACGCTGCACAATTTTCTGCTGCCAGCACATCATCTCCACGCACTCGCAACCTTTTCCTTCGGCCCGCACAAGCACCAAACGAAATTCGATTTTTTTTGGGGTCTGCACGTGGATCTGCCTGCGTTCCTGGTCTCAGCACCCGTCCAGCTCTTCCCATCTCCAGTTTTCTCTGCGTGTTGCAGCGTCCCATATACTCTGCTGGCCGTCGAGCATCAAAACCCACAACCTATGCAGTGAAGGCAACGTGTTTTCAGAGCACGGGTTTTTGCTATACGCGCAGTGAGGGTAACGTATCACGTCCAGCGTATTTCAATTCATGATTTTCGATATGCGTAAGTGAATGCAGCAGGTTTATAATCATTCCCTTTCCCTCTTTTTTTTTAATTTATTTTGTTTAGACTTCATAAAAATCAAAAAATCGGTTTTCAAAATTTTTCTTTTTTTTGGATTACGTATAGCTTAGTTTAGGATCAAGTATCGTTTAGTTTAGGTTTTAGTTTTATTATATATATGCTTTAGCTCGTTTAGATTTAAATTTTTGCGTTTGATTTTATTTAAAAAATTAAAAATTCATAAAAAAGGATTTAGGGTTTTAGGGTTTTAGATTTTGATTTTTTTTTTTAGTTTTAGTTTTAATTAGATTTAAATTAGATTTTTCTTTTTTTTGTAGACTTTATTTAAAAAAATTTAAAAATCATTAAAAATTTAATTTTTAAAATCATAAAATAATTAAAAAGGACAATAAAAATTTCTTTTATTTAGACTTTAGATTAAATTTTAATTTTGTTTAGATTTTTAGTTTTAAAATTTTATTTTATCTGAAAAACCATAAAAAATATTTTTTTTTTGGGAAATATTTTGGCCAGATTCGGTCTTGGCTCAAGCGCTTATCATGTTTTACTTTTCCTTGTTGAGATCAAGATTTTGATGTGGAATTGATATTTATCATGCATGAATGATCATTCTAAAGATTTGCTATAGGAATATGATATCTGGTTAATGTTCAAATTTACATGGTTGTATCTTTCGAAGTTCATTTTTTTAAATTTGCCAGATCATCGTTAAAAGCATTGTGAATTTACCGGATATCTTGCAAAGTTATTTGATGATAAATGATTGTTGTGCACAATTTACATTTCTGCAACATCTAGTAAGTAATCATTTAAACATCAAGCCCATCCATTAAATTAATAAAATCAATTTAGTGCTTGTTTTTCGTGTCTCCCAAACCAATTGGTTCACAGTTGGTCTTCCAGTTTCCTACAGGGTCTACCCCCCTTAGTCGTGGGAGACAGACTTAAACAGAGAGATCAGGGATCAGAGTGACAGCCCCTGATCTGAGCGTTGTCGTGACGATCCGTGCGACAACAGTAGCCATCAAGAACCCTTGAAAACTAGTCTAGAACTACGATGGGGTCTTTTCAAGGGGTCATCCAACTTTGAGCTTCATCGACGGTGGAATCTCAAGATATCGCAAGCCTTAGCTCAAAGATCATTCCTCTCCCTAGGATGCTTTGGGTTAGTATTCTCACATGGATCATTGCATTTGAATTCCAAATGAAAATTAGTCCTTTGATCCTATTCCCCTCTCTAACCAAGTCAAGCCCTCTATTGTTGATCAGCTCCATACCCTTGACCTAGTTTGGGTCCACTTGGTTTCGTTCTGGTCCCACAACTTTGTTACTCAAATTCCGCAAGGATTACATAGAAACCATTTCTCCTTTGGAATCCTTAAAGTCCAGGATACCCCTTGTTAAGAGATATTCTCCAAACCGAGGCCTAGATTTCCCCTCAACCCTTCCTAGAGAGCCAATCACCTTGCTTCCTGTTACCCACCATTTTGTGGGTGATAACCCTAGGAGAAATTTTTTCTCCAAGATGGTCCTCAGTCGGCAACCAGCAGCCCCTTGCAACCACCAACTAGCTCATTGTGCCATTTCTCCGCCAACATTGCCATGTTGAAATCTGGTAGTATCGGATATGCTCTAAGTCTCAAAATTTGCAGGGAGGCTTAAACACATGCATTCTCCAATAACCAGAAATTGTTTTGGGAAATTCCACCCATAGACAGTTTTATTAAAATAATTAATTATTTTTAATGGCACCCTAAGTCTAAACTTAGGAAATTAAAATAATTAATGGGTATTAATCTAAACTGTGGGTGTAACTTCTAGAAGAAGACGAGGATCAAGCCAAAATGATCTAAGCCATTGATTAGAAGTTAATCTGGGTCATTGATTGTCCAACTAAAAGATATAAGAAGAGGTTTGAGGGTCACTTGGAGAACACACAGAAGGGAGATCAGAAGTTCGAATTTCTGAAGCAGAGCAGCTGTCGGAGAGATTTTCGATAGTGATCTTGTGCAGTGAGGGGTAGGGATAGTTTCCGAAGGGATATATTTCCTAGTCGGAGAATACTCAACAGAGAAGGCAGAGAGAGATCCAGCAAAGGCAGCACAGAGCTTGAGAGGTTGATGCAGAGACAGCACAGAAGCCAAGAGGGAATTCGAAAATTTGTTGAAGGAATCAATTGCAGAAGCCGGAAGTCGAGGTGTGAGACCGGGAGGTGCAAATCGAAGTTCCTGCCAGCAAATCGATTAGCTGAAGCGGTGATGTTGTTCCAAAGGGTGTGACGTTGGGCTAATGCAGTGGTTGCACAAAGACAATCTGGGGCAGTTCATTCAGTGGCTGGATCAGCCAGGGTTTCCAATGATAGTGTGAGGTAACCTCACGTATCTCTCTGCCAGTGATATTCTGTGTAACTGAATTGTCGAGAAGGCATCCAGAGATTGTATTCAAAAATTACTATTGTTTAATAATAAAACCCTTAGCTGTTGCACCGGTTTTCCCACACTGGATTTTTCTAGGGACATTTTGTCCAAAAATAAATATGTAGATATGTTGTATTTCTTTCTTGTTCAGTTTCTTGTTTCCGCATTTTATTTAAATGGTGAAGGCTGCAATGTATTCGTTTCAGTGTTTACTGTAGGAAACAGTAAATAATTTTGTTCAGTAATTAACAAATAGGAGAAATGTAGTCAATTGTTGTTCTAGGAATTTGGGCATCCAAATTTTCACATGCCAGCCATGTCGTCCCTCACCCATATGCCATGATCGTATGTTTGAAGGTGGGCCTCCCGAACCTAAAGATATGCCTTGTCATTTGCTAATTGAGTATTGTAGTTTGCTTATCATGGACACTTTTGGGCATGGATTAATGGGAGGATTCGGTAGAAAGAATGGGCTAGGTCTATGCTCTTATCCCCTAGACACCTTTTGGATGTTAACCTTGGATTCTAGTCCCGTGGGATCTCTTTTACTGACTCTTTGGCTTTAGGGATTGTACTTCATGGGAAACAATGATTTTGGTTGCATGGTCCCGCTCCCTCATCCACATATATTTCCCCCTTTCCACTCATTATAACCACATTCATCATTTCTCCCACCTGGGTCCACATTCCTCCACTGGGTCCACATAGGGTTAGCCTTCCCCCTTCCCTTGCCCACACCTTGGATCGAGCCTAGAATGATTGCCCGAAGGTTGATGCAGCTCAAAAGAAAAGTAAAAGCATAATTAGGCACATTCAACAGGAAAATGTACCACAAAATGCAAAAGATGACTGAGACAAATACATTTAGCACATGGGAAAAAGCCAATGCATGAGCTCTACCCCATCATCATGGCCATCACCCAAGTTCCTGCAGGCCCTAAATGAGCCTCCTCTATCATTTAGGAACCCATGGTTGTCCCAACCCCTAGTGGGCAATGAACTGCCCTACCATAAAAGAGGTATCCATTGTTATATCTCACACATCATCCTCTTGCCCCTTGAGCCCCAATCAATTAATTAAATAAAAATCATAAAAAGAAAAAGGCATATAAAGAATGGTGGAAAAATAAAGGTCGAGGCACCTCATGTACCACGATTGCTCCTTCCTATATATTATATACCTAAGTGTGGGCTTCCCTTTTTTCTAGCTACCCTTGTACCCCAGCACGTGGCCCAAGGTTGCCCCTTGTCATTCCCTACAACATTCATCTCTTTACCACATGCCACCACCTTTTAAAGGATGTACCTTGGACATATTATCCCCTTTAGAAGTGGAAACCACCTAATAGGATACTTAATTAACCCCGTTTCGAACTTGGAGACATTAGCAGACGTCGAAGCCCATTATGGAAGGGCATGCCATTATGAAGTTCCCACTTGTTGTCTGTGGTTTGTAAGCTCTTTTACTCGATCTCCTTAATGACTTATTGTACTGGAAGGCTAGGGGACGCATTGGATCTTATGCAAGATTGCAAGTGGTCTCCATCTTGGGTTTGGTCTCCCTATATGGGGTCCTAACCCTCTAGAGGGCTATATTGGCACATGTAGGGTGTGATTTGAGAGCCCTTGTCCTCCACAGCAGTAGACAGCACTCCATGGACCCCTTGAGATGTTCATAGATTGCTCAAGACTCACCTATTGGACGAGGAAGATGCACCTGGTTCACCTTTGCCTAGCCATCCCACAGTTGCACCATGCACTTGGCAGATGACCTAAGACTTGTATGTTGATGTGGCATCACTTGCACCATCATCTGAACCCTTGCGGATGGTCTACAAGCATCTTCAACTTACTTGGAGACCCATGAGGTCACTTGTGTGCCCTCACAGCCATTAGGAGCACCACAAGTTTATTATGTGGAGAACAAGTGGCCAACCCCTTGCCCATTACTTTTGGAAATCCAATTCATCATTATGGCACCTATGGACTTCATCGGGCCTCTTAGAGAGCCCAACGACATGCATTATTGATTATTCGACCTCTTGGGAGGTTTGCTATTTTGTTTATGAGCTAGTTTGGTGGGCTTGTCACCAAAAGATAGTTATTTGCACATTATTTTTAGTTGACGGGCTAATGTAGGCTCAAATTAGGTAATTCGAACTCCTAATGAGTGTATAAATAGGAGAGACATGAATTCATTTTGTATCATCACTTGGATTGGATCATTCTCTCTCTTGGGAATTTCGCATTTCTTTCTTGGAGGACAAATTGGAGTATGGATGAATTTTGATGTTTGATTGGACTTTCTTATCTTGGAGCTTCTTTATTGGCAAATGTATTGATGGTTGGATATATTCTCTTACATGTAAGTATGATATTGATGCTATTTTCTTTTACTTTGTCACATACATTGACCATGGGATTTTCACTATTTTAGGGCTAATTGTTTCATGCATTTACAGCTTCATTATGGAATTATGTTTCTATATAGCATATCTCTATGTATGGGCCATGTTTGTTGAACGAATTTCCCTAGAGATCGAAGTTATCTTGATAAGCCATCTTCATTTGCAAGCGAAGTATAAACGTTTTAAGATCACTTTCTTTTTTGCCCTAACATTGGACGAAGTTGCCCTTAAAGCCTCCTTGAACTAGAAACAAGATCCATTCTCATAATTCTTCTTGACCCCATATCCCGAAAGGAATTAGGCATTGATCCACTATAAGGTGATCACCTTAAAACCTTTTCTTCACCTTGTTCCCCTCTTTTCTAGGTCTAGCCACGTTGGGCCACCTAGGGCATCACTTTCCCGACAAAGTAGCCATAGAAAAAGTTCGATCTCCTAACCTCTACTGCGCTAGTGTGTCCTCAAGGTCGCCTCCAAATTTGAAGAAATTCCAATGGTGGGATTGTGAGATATCCCACGCCCTGGCTCTGAGATCAAACTTTGTCGTGGTGTTCCCTAGGCTAGTACCTCATATGATCAATTTGACACCTTTAAGTGGAAATTCTTGTTTTCATCCTTTCCCCTTCCTTGTTAGGTTAGAATCATCATTGGTTGCTAAATTCCCTCCCCTTAACCTAGGTTGGGTCCACTTTGTCCTGTGTGGTCCCATACCTTTGAGAAGTTAATTCTTCAAGAACCACTAGGGAAATCAAGTCCAATAAGAATTTTAGGGATTGGGAAACTCCTTTACAAGACATTCCTGTAACCTACCCCTTAAATCCTCACCTCCTTCTCCTAGAAAGCTTTGTACTTTGTTTGAAGAGCAAGTAAGCTCCATTCTTAACCACCTTCTAGGAAAAGGATCATTAAGGTCACTTCACATCCATTTGTTGATTCATCCTTCACAAGTGACTTTCTATATACTGGGTCTCCTCCCATCGATGAAAGTTTTAGTTGAGGTGACAGTGGGCTACGTCTCCATTGTTGTCCTTGATCTAGCAGTTGTCCCTTTAGGAGTCCCTTTAGGTCCCCTGCTAGTTTGAGCGGTAACACTGCCAAAACAAGAAAACCAATTATCTAAGCCTCTCTTGTGAATAGGCTTTAGGAATCACTCCTCATCCCACCATTGATCTATCCATCCTTTTGATTCCTCTCATACGGTTATCCTCCCATCGATGAAAATCCGTAAATAGCAGGGAGCTTTAGCTGAAGTGATAGTGCATTATTGCTCTATTGTTGCCACTTGATCTAGTAGTTGTTGTATAGGACCCCCCCATCCTAGGACCCCTATTAGTTTGAGCAGTAATAGGCTGCTAATGAACTTTTCTCTTACCATTGAAGGCACCAAGGTGTTAAGAGTGACATTTGCACCTTTAGGCAGCTCCAAGTTGACTTCCAACTGGTGTTTTCTTTTAGCAGCCCAGCATTGTTTGCTGAAATTTTGAATCAAGGGAAATTAATGCAACTTCCAAAATTTAACCTCAAACTTGATGTTTCCCAGACCTTTTCACTCTGAAAATTTAGCCCTAGTGTTGATCTGAAAAATCAAATTACAACAGTAATATTTCACTTCCCTTCAATCCAATTTCACCCAACAACCCAAGAGAATAAATACCATGAGTGTACTTCAATAATACAATCCTATTGTTGATGTTTTTGCAGCATCAGGCAGATATTCTCCCACAAGGTCATGCTGATTTGACTAGTGGGGGAATGATACATTCACCCAAGAAGCCATGCCGATTTCGCTGGGCCATGGTGGTAATTTGGCAAGGGGTGAATGGCCCAGGGGCAAACATCCTCCCATGTGGACATGCTGATTTGACTAGGGGAGAATGATACATTGACTCATGAGGCCAAGTTGATTTGGCTAAGAGTAAATGGCACACGGTACTCACATTGCTAGCTCCAAGGGGGGACGATTCTTGCAACACGACTCCAGAGCCTAATACAGTTGCCCACAAGGGATGAGTAGTGTTACCCGTACAGGAATTTGAGTTGCAAGGTTTGTGGGATGCGATGGTGGTGGAAGCCTTGTCCTGGTCAATGCAGTTTCGTACATATTATCTTATAAGTTATTAATTAAATTACATAAGTTCTATATCATGTATTGTAATTATTATATATTATTAATTAAAATATATATTGTCTTGTAACTATTATATAATGTTAATTAAGCTAGATATTTATGATATTATAATTATTATGTATTGTTAACTAAACTACCTATTTTGTATTATAATTATTATACTATATTAACTAAGCTATATATTATGTGTTATAATTATTAATTATTATTACAATATATATTATATATTATATATATATATATAATCCTCCACGCCCAGATTCACTTGTGACCTTTGTTATAATAATTTTGAGCCTCATTCTTGAGTCTGAACAGTCTCTTGAAAAGTGAAAATGCTCTGCATCTCGATCCGGATACATATCCGTATCCAAATCGTGGCAACTTAGCTATTTGTTGGACTTTTCACAACATAATCATCTATGGGAGTTAATTTACACAGAAGTTTTCTACTAGATTGTCATTTATGTCTCATTCTATATTTCATCATTTCATTCTAATATTCCTGATAATGTGCTATTAAAAAAAAGTCTATTGTTTTACATGTTTGTATCTTTTGCATTTTTTAACACCTTGTTTCGCCATTTCCTAAAATTCTGGGATCCGTACTGGTATCAGAAACCTGCACCTTTTTCCAAGTTTCGTGTAACCTAGCTTCTAACGTTTATTGTCATTTATTTTCAAGCAACATATTCAATAGACTATACCATCTGATCCCCAAATCTCAATTCTGATTAAATGCACCATGAAAATGATTTATCCTGCCAACTAATTATAAAGAAAATATATGATTGTCACAATAATTACCTCTAGTCATTGTACTTGAAGATGCCTGTATTTATGAAAAGGAGTTTACGTATTTTAACGACAGTACAAAATGATGTTCATCATAAGACAGAATTAATATAGGAAGAATATTGTAACTCTTGATCTTTTCATTGGAATGTAAATTAAAAAACCATCAACACATTACGAACCACAAGCCATTCAGAACCAGCTGAATGGTGCTTAAGCAGATGACGTGTTGATTATACATATCACTTTCATCATTCGTCTTGAGTAAATACTAGAAGGTTAACACAAAGACTGTTAAGAAGTGAACACTTACCTTCTGCATCAAATTGTTTTACTCTATCCTTGATTTGTTTCAGTGTCAATGGGGGCTTGTCAGCATTGATAGCTGAGATTTCAAAGCATGGAAATCCATCTTCAGATATACTGGAAAAAGAAAAAAAGACAAGTATAACTGAGTTGCTATATATGAGTAAAATTACCACCTGACTCAAGAAAAGGTAACACTTTCGACACTAAAATGTAAGCAACAAAACAGAAAACACTGCCATAAATCTTCAACTATGTACAATTATAAAATTTTAGCACATGCTAGTTCCATACAACTAAAAAAATTGGGAATACAGTAGTCTAAAATCAACGATATTCAACAAACCATACTCTCTCTCTCTCATGCTAGTTCCATACAACTAAAAAATTTGGAAATACAGTAGTCTAAAATCGATGATACTCAACAAACCATTCTCTCTCTCTCTCTCACTATATATATATATATATATAGATAGCAGACACCAAAAATAAAATTTTCACACATTAGATGTTTCCGAGGCTATTAAAGCTAATTCACAAATCAAAAGTTGCTATATCTGGATTCTGTCCTAAATATTAAAAATCCCATAAACTATTTGACATTATTTACATTCAATTGAATAAAAACTTTACCTCAAAACCTGCACCTAAAAACTTTCCTTAATAAAATCTAGCTTTTTATAGAACCAAAATCCTTATAAGGCCAGCCATATAGAAAAGTAATCTTGATCTTCAAAACAAACTCAGCATTCAATTCCAGCAACCACTGAAAGGAACTTCCCAACTAGATCAATGCTTATCCTGCTTAGGAGGATCCAATCATAAAAACTGGCAATCTATTAAGAGATGTATATTTGGATGTATTTAGGAGAGCCTAGATGGAAAGCTCAAGAAAGGATACACAACATTATGGATTATTTTGTAGATAACTAAATGTGACCAAGCAGAAGCAAGACGAACCCAAAGAAGTGTCTCATAATAAGATTCTGTAATGTACCAAATTGAAAATTCACAGCAATAAACAAAGACATATACAAGGAATCAACAACCATAGACAACTAATGCGCATGCATATCAAACATAAAGAAATAAAGGCAGAACAGCTGAGCCATTTTATTAATACTGATAAAACATTAGTACAATGATAAAACAATGGACCCTGGGCTTGCTTATGCAAGCTCTGCAAACCCCAGGTGAAAATCTGACGGTCCAGGTGTTGGAATGGCTCACCCACAAAATCTGTGCACTGCCCAGAAATTTTGTCCACTGTTGTTGGAATGGAACTGGGATTCTTGTGAAAATTCTTTGAAATGCAGCCACTGAAATTAATTCTCCTAACTGATTATTCAGTTTATTAATTTTCTAATTAATATCAAATTAATCACACTGCAATTTCTTCACAAAATAAAATAAACGTTGCAGAAATAAAAACACTGGAAACCAAGAAATGCTAGCACACACAAAAATTATGACATCATTATTTTTGGACAAAAATCCACAGAAAAAACCCAATGTGAGACAATCGGTGCAGCAGTGAGGATTTTTATTATTATTATGCAGCAGAATTTCTGAGTACAATAAACATGTCGTCAAACTGGCAATTCTACCCAAGAGAAATACTGGTAAAAATATACTGAGGGATTTTACCCTCTCTCCGAACAATCCCAGCACCTGACTGCCTCTAAAAAACAAGTCGTCCACCCTTCTCTGCGCAGGCCCTGCGTCACCCTAGCACAGACCCTCTCATGCTCAGCCCAAAACTCTTGCAAATCAAGTCATCATGCCTGCTGCTCACTGGGAAACTGTCTCTCCAACACTCTGGAAAATCTTCCCAGCCTCTAGAACTGAAAACAACCTTTCCTTCAATCAAATCGAACTGCTCTACTAAAGCAACTGCGCAGTCCCTATGCTACTTCCTGAAGAATAATTTTGGCCTCCTCTTTCTAACTCTCCGGAATTGGAAACTCCTCCAAAATACTGCTATGTTGTCCCTCTCCCACCTGCTACTCACCCACTGGCTCGATCTCTCTTGTTGAATCACCTGCGCTGGAAAATTGAACTGCATAGGCAACCGAGTCTCTGCACTGGTGTGTTCTCCATCTACCCATCGACCTCTTCTTGTAATCTACAGTTAGGACTCTGACGGCCAAGATTAAAACTTAATCAATGGTTGAAATCATCTCCAAGTCGATCTGTGCGAGTTTCTAGAGAATTCACACATTTCTCAATTAATTACTATTAATTAACCATTTCTCCTAAGACTTAGCAAATTTTTAGATATGGTCAATTAATTTAATTGAGGTGCTTCTAGGCGGAATTTCTATAAACGATTTCTGGGTTTTGGAGAACTCTTGTGTTTTAGCCTCTCCACAAAATTTTGAGACTAAAACACCTTTGATGCTACAAAAACTAACACTCCCTCTTAGCAAAGAAGGTGTTCTAGTGCTAAACTGCTACAACACCCTGTCTCTGCATCATCCTCCCTTACACACTATTGATGTCTGACAGGAAACTCTACTGGAAATGATTGCATTGCTCCTTCAATACAATGTTGCTCCCTCAGTCATTGCGTTGTTCCCTTAGTCATTGCACTATTCCCTCAGTCACCGTCCATCAACCATTGCGCTAACTCTGATTCCTCTACCACTGATTGTAGCTAAACCAAACTACTGCATTTATGTTGCAGCTGACACTGCACTGTACATCCTGTACTGCTGCCAACTTTGTATCTGCACTACAACTAACACTCCCTCTCAACTGTAGCTGAACCATTGTTGGGCAGATCTCTCATTGGACGGAGAGGTTTTTGCAGCAGTTCGCTAGAGCAGAACCAGCATCGAGGTGGAAGAGAGAAGAGCCACACAAAGGGAAAATTTTCCTCAAGGAACTTCTAGTCTCAATAAGTTCAACTTTCCCTACAGATCGACAATAGTTGTGAACAAATATTCTCACTCTAGAAGGGAGTGCGAACAGTAGAGCAGCAGCCAAGCAAAGGGAAAGAGGGAGATTTTTGGGTTTATTTTCTCTAGTTTTGAGTTTCCATATTTTGCAGCTCTGCAAGGATGATCGTATGAGATTGCCAGAGGAGGTTGTGTGAGTTAGCCAGAATGCAGATCTAGGCAGCAGTTCGACTACTAGTTGTCAAAAACAAGTGTTGGAGGAAGTGCGAGTTGTCTAGCGCAAGTTGCAAAGAAAGAAAGGGTCCCTTATATTGACCCCATTCATCATTAAGGAACCCATGATTGTCCCAACCCCTAGTGGGCGTCAAACTGCCCCACCTTAAGGGGGGTATTCACTGCTATATCTTACGCATCATGCTCTCATCCCCTCGAGCCCTGAGTAATTATAAAAGAAAAATCAATAAGAGCCAAAAGGCATATGAAGAAGGGTGGAAAAACAAATATTGGGGTAACTCATGTACCACAATTGCTCCCTCCTATGTTCATAAACCCAAGTGTGGGCTTCCCTTATTATGGATACTCTTGTATTGTGGCATGTGGCTTGAAGCCTTCCCCTGATGCCTCATTATGTTCCACGATAACATCACTTGCCACCTACCGCTTGATGGATGTACCATGGACATGTCACCCCCTTTAGAGGTAGAAACCACTTAATAGGTTCCTTGGTTAACCCCCTTATTGAGCTTGGAGACACCTACACATGGTAAAGCCCACTATGGAAGGGCATGTCACTATGAAGTGTCCATTTGATTCCATGATTTGTAAGCTCTTTTACTCGATTACTCTAATGATTTGTTGTACTAGAAGGCGAAGGGACGCATTGGATCTTATACAGGATTGCAGGTGGGTCTCCATTTGGGGTTTGGTCTCCCTATATGGGGTCCAATCCCTCTAGAGGGTCATATTGGCACTTGTAGGGTGAGCGTTGAGAGCCATGGGCCTCCACCATAGCAAAGAGTAGATTGCCACTTCATGGATCCCTCAATGCCATTCATTGATTGCTTGTGTTCCACCTTTTGGATGAGGATGATGCACTTGGACCACCATGCCTTGTTGGCTTCACACTTGCACCACACACTTGGCAGGTATTCTAGGACCTGGATGAGGACGTGTCTCATCATGAGAGATATAGGGAGGGCTTATGTCATCATTCTAGCCCTTATAGATGGTATACAGGCATTATTGATCCACTTGGAGACCCATGAGGATGTCATTGTGCCCCTACACCCACTTGGGGATACCACATTGCATTTGCTTGGATATTAAGAGGTCACCCCCTTCATCACTATGTTTGGAGCCTATTCTCTCACCTTGGCACACTTTGGACTCCATTGGGCCGCTTCAAGGGCCCAGTGACTCAATGTATTTACTATTTTTCCCTCTTGAGTGGCTTATCTTTGTATTATGGAGCTATCTTGGTGGGCTTGTCACAAAGTCATGTTATTATTATACATTATTTTATTATTTAGGGCTTGATTAAGCCTAATTAGGAATTTTGAACTCCCTAGGAAGGATATAAATTGATGAGAGCTCATTTGAATCATCATCACTTGGATTTGGATCATTTGTTTCTTTTGGAAATTTCATTGGGCCTTTTAATGGATGAATTGGAAATTTAATGCATTTTGATGTTTGGAAGAGTTTAATTTCTTGTCTTGGAGCTTCGATATTTCTTGCATCTTGATGATTGGAATAATTTCGCTATACTTGTGAGTACCTTTTCATGCTTATTTTTTAATTGTCTCTCATGAAATTATCTAGGAAATATTTCCGTTCATGAAGTTGGTGTCATTGCTCTTTGGCGTATGCGAAATTGTTGGTCTTGTCTTTGTGAGGGATTTTCATATGATCATTGTGAATTATGGTGACTTATTGTCCTAGGGGTACATGATTGTTCATGATTTACCTTGATAAGTCATCATTTGCAACATAAAAGAAGTATAAATTTCCTTTGTAACCTAGTTGTTGCTAAGGCCATACGAAGTTGTTGGGGAGCTCCTGGGTTGGAATTAAGCCTAGCAAAGCATTGATTTCATTAGACTCCATTCTCCCAACTAGCTAGGCACTGGTCTAGTCCTAAGGTGATCATAAAAAAATATTCTTTTCACCTCTTCTCCTTTTCTAGGCCTAACCCTGGTAGGTCTCATAGGGCATCACACGAAATTCTTTCTAGTCATCAAAAACCCTTGAAAATTGGTCAAGAATTGCACTTGGGTCCCCTTGAGAGGTGCTCCAAATTTGAGGTCAATCCGACAGTGGAATCTCAAGATATTGCAATCCATATCTCAAAGATTGCTTTTCTCCATAGGTTTCCTTGGGTTAGTTCCTTCGTTAGGATCATTGCATTCAAATTTCAAGAGAAATCTAATTCATTTGATCCTTTTCTCCTCCCTAACTTGGTCAAGTCCAATAGTGTGTTGCTCAACCCCAAACCCTTGACCTTGTTTGGATCCACTAGGGCTTCTTTGTGTTCCCGCAACCTTACAATTCCAACTTCACAAGGATTGCTTAGAAACCCTATACTTCGAGGATTCCTTGATCTTGGGCACTTCTTTTCAAACAACACTCCTCAAACCCTAGGTCTAGGCATTCTTTTAGCCCTTCTGAGAGTGCCCTCCATCTTGCTTCCATAGCAAGTGAGACCATTATCTGACCCTCTCTTGTGAATAGGCTTTTGGGATCACTTTTCATTCCGTCATTAGTCTATCTTTCCTAGTGATTCTTCTCATATTAGGACTCCTCCCATCAATGAAAATTCGTAAGGAGCAACGAGCTTTAGCTAAGGTGACCGTGGGTTATTGCTCCATTGTTGCCACTTGACCTAGTAGTTGCTCTATAAGATCCCCTCCTAGAACCTGTTGTCACTCAAATTGTACAGGCACTGTGACAACGACTCAGGTCGGGAGTTGTCACTCTGATCCCTGACCTCTCTGTTCTAGTTGTCTCCCAACAGCAGGCTATGGGGGGTAGTCCCTATGGAAGATGGAAATGAAAGACAAGTTGGAAACCAACGAGTCTAGGGGACACAATTGAATGGCCTAACCACTTGATTGATTTAGCAATCTTTTAGAGATTGGATTAAATTACTTATGAAACCAGTGCTTTATGGAGTCACCTTACTTGCTTTATATCAAGTGGGGACCAAATGATTGGATGAAAAATCATTGCTTGAATGCTTAACTATCCTATATGCTATGCAAATCTTATGACTTAAGGTGATGCAGGAAATTAGATGCCTATTCTAGGTGTATCCCTTGATCTTTATCTACGTTGAGCCTAAAATCTAAAGTAAGTGGTAGAGAGAAGTCAAGGTGAAGCAAGCAATGGCTTGGTTAAGGATCCCTCTCCTTGAAATCTAACATACCTAGTGCCTGTAGCGTTGCATAGACTGTGGCTCTGATGACTGCAAGGTCACCGTTTTAAATACTATAGGGCCCAGACTTCTCAAGCAAAGATGAAAGGGTGTTCCTATCTCTCTATCAACCAAGATTATGCTTGGAGGTACATTAATTAATGGTAGACTAGTCCTAGGATGAGATGCAACATGGGGGTGTGCTCTTGAGTTAAGATTGTTTAATGTTCTTTAAGTACTTAGTTACGATTAGCTTTATGACAAGAGTACTTAACAATGAATTAGGAGACAATCTTGTACGCAAGATAGTGTGCTCAATGGTACAAGTCCCAACAAAAAAAGAGTTAACCACGATACAATTTTCCCAAATGCTAATCAACAAGATATATGCTTTAGGAAAGATCACTAATATGTCAAAGATCCACAATAACCATGAAATGACATTAACGGCAAGAAAGAGAATTACAGCACTTATCCACTTAAAGCAATTAGCCAATGAGACAATATAAAATGCTAATGATGATTAGACAATCGATGCTCTTATGTAATTAAAAGCCTCTTAAGATATACCAACTAGATAATGCCAATATTGAAATTGAATCAAAACTATTACCAATTAGATTCTCAATTACCCAAGGCTCTTTAATACTTATAGATCACAAATTTCTCAAGAGATATTCAATGATATTCTTTAAGTTACGTTAATGCCAATTAGAGTGATAGAGACAATCAGATCTCCCAAAAGACAAGTGATGTAACACAAGATGCCCAAATAACTTAAAACATTCAACACGATGTCACTTGAGATTAAAGTGCTTTAGAGAGTGAGCCTATTAGTGCAAACTTATGACTTTAGAGATCAAGCTCACAAAAGGCAAGAGAATATTAGTATTCTTTTCCAAGATTGCCAATGCTAGACAACAATGGCACAATGAATTATTAGAGCAAGAAAAATAGATGCCTTATGTTACTTATGTTCCAACGCTTACGAAATGAGCAATGAGTCACTTTTATAACACCAGAGAGTTATGTTACTTGTGTCAAATAATCCCAAATTACTTCTTTCGTTGAGAACACTTTATATGAGGGTAATGTTGATTTTTGGTAGCATCGGATGTGCTCTAGCCATAAAAATTCGTGGAGAGGCTAAAGCACATGAGATCTCCAAGACCCAGAAATTGTTTGGAGAAATTCCACCTAGATAAAAAGATATTAAAATAATTAATATTTTTAATGGAATTCCTAAGTCTAAACTTAGGAAAATTAAAATATTAATGTGTATTAATATAAAATGGATGAAAAAGTTCTAAGCGACGAGGATCAAGCAAGATCTAATCTTAGTCGTTGATTAGGGACTTAATCTCGGCCGTTGAATCGTCAACAGGAAAAGTATAAGAGGAAGCTTGAGGGTCAGTTGGAGACACACCAAGAGAGATCAAGAATTTGATTTTTTGAGACAGGGTTTGCTGAGAAATCTAGTTAGTGATCAGTTGCAGCGAGGGGTAGTTCAGCAAGGGATTTCGATCCAAGACTGAAGAATACATATCAGAGAGGCAACAGAGTGTCAGAAGAGGCAGCGCAGAGCCTAGGAAGGTTGACGCATAGGCAGCAAGGGTTGACGCAGAGGCTAAGGAGGCCATCACAGAGGACGCATAGGCCAAAGAAGTTGACGCAGAGGCCAAAGAGGTTGATGCAGAGAGCTTCAGAGGCTACGCTAAGGCGATTCAGTGTTACAGACTGATAGCTAATTGGCTGACGCAAAGCCGGAGAGGGTGATGCAATTCCAGAGAGGGTGACGCAGTTCCAAAGGAGTGCGTGGAGCAGCTTTCGCTATCCAGCACAAGGAACAGCCGAAGTCACTGGGGACTGTTCATCCAGTTGTTGATCATCCAAAATATCTATCTCCGATAAAGATATTGTTGCGGAGGATATTCTCTGAAGGGTGAGCCATTTCTGGCACTCTAGTTGTATTCAGAAATTTGCTTAATAATAAAACCCTCATATATGCTGCACCGGTTTTCCTGAATTGGGTTTTTCTAGGTACGATTATCGAAAAATAACGGTGTCCCTTGTGTTGTCTCAGTTTATTTCAGTTGTTGATCTATATATTTGTGAAGGTTACAATTGTGTTTATTTCGATGTTTATATCATTAAATAACTTGTTAATGTAAAGAACAAGTAGGAGATAATAAACCAGATATTGCAGTAGGGGTTTCTGATGTGTTAGATTCAAAAATTTTCACATGGTATCAGAGGGATTGCAGATCACAGGAAGACTGAAGACACCAGCAGAAGGAATCTGAAAAATTTGTAGCAGAAGCAGTTGTCCGGAGAGACAGCATTGTTTTAGAGCTGAAGCGGCGAGAGAAGAAGTGACGCAGTGCTTAGAGGGTGATGCAGAGGCTCACATAGAGCCTGCATCAGCATCTCGAGCCAAGGGAAGTGCCAGTGCAGAGGCAGAGAGAGGCAGAAGAGGTTCACGCAAAGCCACATCATCCTTCTCAGCCAGGTAGGATTGACGCAATTGGCCGGGAGGAGCAGATTCAACCCAAATCGTGATTGCGCAGAGCCTGAAGGGCTCAAATTCTTTAGTTGTCGGGGCTAAGGGAGTTGTGCAGATTGTGATTTGAGGAGCTGGTAGGACATTGTTTTTATCAGTTTAGAACAGTGTCTATGGAGACGGAACCAAGGTAGAGGGAAGCACTACCTCGACGGATTTCTAGCCAAGAAATCCAGATCCCAGTTGCAGCAGCAAAGGAGGATTGGAGAGGAGTGATTCAATAGTTGGCAGGAGGATTTCCAGGAGGGAAATCAGGACTTAAAGGGAGTCTAGCAGAGAAGAGCAGAGATGGCAGTGAACGGACTGAGGGATCGAGACAGATTGGATGGGGCTTCCAATTTTGTCATCTGGAAAGCCAGGATCTTATCCTGGATAGACATCGCATCAAGGACTATGCCTTGAGAGTAGTAGCTATCCCAATTGACCCAACTAAAAATGAAAAGTATGAGGAAGCCCAAGCAAGGGCGAAGTGCATGATCTTAGACGAGGTCAAAGATTATGTCATACCACATGTTGCTGAGAAGAACACAGCAAAGGAGATGTGGGAGACCCTGACCACCTTATATCAGTGCTCCTCCGCGCAACGGAAGATGTTATTGGAGAATCAACTGAGGTCATATCAGATGCAGAAGGGGGAGCAGATAGATCCATTCCTTCTCAGGTTGCAAGAGGTTCGCGACCAGCTTACTTCCGTGGGGTCTACGCCGAATTCAGAGTTCATGGTCAGGACTGCCCTAAATGCAGTCTCCAAGGAGTGGGAGACATTTGTCCAAGGAATTTTGGGCAGGGCAACTCTTCCTGGTTGGGAGGAGATGTGGGCAGCTCTTCAACAGGAAGAGCTCAGGAGATTGACCAAGGCGGGGAGTAGTGATAAGGGAGTCAGAGTCAAAAAGGAGGAGGAGGATGCAGCTCTCGCATCTGTGGGACAACATGGGCTAGAGAAGAGGAAGAAGAAAAACATCTCCAAGGTCAAGTGCTTCAACTGTGGGGAATTGGGACATTATGCATCTCAGTGCCCCATGAAGAAAGGCAAGCGAGAAGCTTCCGACTCAAAGGCAGCTCCAGCAAAGGCGGAGCAGAATGTCGAGGGTGATGACGATTATGCCATGAGTGCTCATGCACCTCTAGAGAAGAGGTGGGGTGACATCGAGTTGTAGTCAAGAGGACTACATGCAGGGGCAGGATCCTTGAGAAGCCCTTAATGATAGTAGCATGATGACAGATGTCGGGTGGAGCAAGGTGTGATGGAGTGACAAGGCAGCGCTAGAGTGTAGAAGTTTGTAGCAACGCAATGGAGGTTGCAGCAGTGCGAGAGGCACAGAGGTGTTTGCAGCAGCGCAGTGGCAGCAAAGGGAGCACAAGATAGCAACAGAGGTGGCTTCACGAGGCTTCCAGACTGACCAGGATCTCAGTGATTGGGTGAAGTCAGTTACTTACTTCTCGGTAACTAAGTTGCAATGCAGCAGTTAGCAGTGGTAGTGCTATGGGCAACATGAGGCAGCATTTTGAGAGGGAGCTGCAGTACAGATGTAGTAGTGGTAGTAGCAGTGTCATGGGCAGCAGTACATGAAGCAGCAGTGCAGTGGATGTGGGGCAGCAGACCAAGCATCAACAAAGGTACCGATACGGAGGATCAGTGTGATGTTTCTATGGTGAAGCATTACTAGAGCACATTCCTCGCTAAGAGGGAGTATTGATTTTTGGTAGCATCGGATGCTCTCTAGCCATAAAAATTGGTGGAAAGGCTAAGGCACATAAGATCTCCAAGACCCAGAAATCCTTTCGAGAAATTCCACTCGGTTGAAGAGATATTAAAATAATTAATATTTTTAATGGGATTCCTAAGTCTAAACTTAGGAAAATTAAAATATTAATGTGTATTAAAAATTAAAATATTAATGTGTATTAATATAAAATGGGTGGGAAAGTTCTAAGAGACGAGGATCAAGCCAGATCTAATCCTAGCCATTGATTAGGGACTTAATCTCGGTCGTTGAATCGTCAACAGGATAATTATAAGAGGAGGCTTCAGGATTAATTAGAGACACACCAAGAGAGATCAAGAATTTGATTTTCAGGGACAGGGTTTGCTGAGAAATCGAGTTAGTGATCAGTTGCAGCAAGGGGCAATTCAACAACGGATTTCGACCCAAGGCTGAAGAATACATATCAGAGAGGTAGCAGAGTGCCGAAAGAGGCAAAGCAGAGCTTGGGAAGGCTGACGCAGAGGCAGCAAGGATTGACGCAGAGGCTAAGGAGGCCAACGCAGAGGACGCAAAGGACAACGAAGCTGACGCAGAGGCCAGAGAGGCTGACGCAGAAGACAGAGAGAGCTTCAGAGGCTACGATGAGGTAATTCAGTGGGACAGACTAAGAGTTGATTGGTTGATGCAAACCCAGAGAGGGTGACGCAATTCCAAAGAGGGTGACACAATTCCAGAGGAGGGCGTGGAGTAGCTTTCAATGTCCTGCACAAGGAATCGCCGGAGTAACTGGGGATTGTTCATCGGTTGCTGATTAGCCGGAATATCTGTCTCCGGATAGAGGTATTGCTGCCAAGGATATTCTCTGACGGGTGAGCCATTTATGGCACCCTAGTTGTATTCAGAAATCTGCTTAATAATAAAACCCTCATATATGTTGCACCAGTTTTCCCGAATTGGGTTTTTCCAGGGAAGATTGTCCAAAAATAACGGTTTCCCTTGTGTTGTCTCAGTTTATTTCAATTGTTGATCTGTATATTTGTGAAGGTTACAGTTGTGTTTATTTCGATGTTTATATCATCAAATAACTTGTTAATGTAAAGAACAAGTAGGAGATAATAAACAAGATATTGCAGTAGGGGTTTTTGATGCGTTAGATTCATAAATTTTCACAAGTAACAAACCATGCAAAGTTGCTCCTGTCACTGCTTATATTAGACCTTAGCAAACTTATGACAGTCAACCATAAATCGTGAAACAAGTTAAATTATGAGTGCCCAACTTATCCAATTGACCTATCAATGCATTAGACAATGTGTGGGTTGATTTCATGTTAATTAGATAAGTTTTTTACCCCTGTTAGGAAGAGGTTAGAATGTTGTAGCAAGACAGTGAGGGTAAGAGGGTTTAGAGATCAAACCCTTAGGCCTTGAGGCCTTCAAAGAACTTACCCAACTTCTCCAAAATTTTTCCAATATCTATGCCACCTGAAAACACAAACTTTGAACCCAAAATCTCTACAACAACATCAATTGTTAGGTCAAAAAAATTTAGTGATCACACACAATGACAAGTGGAGGCAAGGGATGACAAGGAGAGGCCAAGATAAGGCTCAAAGAGGCAAACGCTAGGCTGGATGAGGGGGCGCAGCAAGGAGAAAAGGCCTAGATAGGCCTACGGCTAGGGTCAAGGGCCAAGTTAGGCTTGTGGTCAAGGCAGTGAATTCCTAATAAGACCTATGGCCAAGGAAAAAAACGCCCTTAGGGCCTGTCGCAAGCACTGAAGGGGTTGTGGCTTAAGGAAATAGTCCCTAAGGGACTGTAGCAGGGGATGAGAGGCCACGGCAAGGATTTTCAAGGCTAGCCGAGAGGGAGGAAGGTTGAGCGGAGGGCAAGCAACGAGGACGGAGGGATAAGGAGGGTTGGAAGGGCAAGTCGAGGGGAAAGGAAGGTAGGAGGATAGCGAAAAAGGGAGGCCGAGGAGGAATAAGAGAGATTGAAGGGCAAGGGGAGACCTACTAAAACCTCTGGCCTAAGAGAACAAACCTAGGGCTTGACGGCCAAGGAAAAGGGGCAAATGGCAAAGGGATAAAGGCCTATTTAACGTTGCAACAAGCCAAGGAAGGGTAAATAAGGGCAGTTGATAGGCTAGAGGGCCACGCTGGGGCTAAGAAATCCCTAAAACTACAAACCCTAGCAAAAAATGTGAATTTTCTTTAGATCTTCAATAATCGCCCAAATCACCATGTTGACCACTACGTGTGGACAACCCATAGCAATACACGCCCTTTTTCGCAAAAGGGATTGCGCCTAATCGATGTGTCTGTGTTGTCCAGCTTTCATCATCAACCTTATTGTCATGTTATAATGTAAACCCATTATGTCTATATATGATGTAAATAATCTCAGCAAATCCGTGTCATGTATGTAATTGCCTAGGTAAACCTATTTTTCTGGTGACGATTTACATTCCGAGAGGTTTTTTGTCTCACCGATCCATTCTCGGATGGTCGGCAAAGTTTTCCTTCAACCTTACCCCAAAGCCAAAATGAATTTTGTCACTGGGATCTTAAGCGAGTCCTAGTGTTATAGATCGAGTCTATGTAAAAGTGATTTGGGAATAATCCTAACTATTTGGTTAGGTTATTTTATTACAAATTGCTTAGTCTGTTGGATTATATTTGTGTCGCAGAAATGGGTAGTCTGTGAGGGTCTATTTCATATGGGTTTTCCCCCTTGTGATGTAAAAGATATGAAAATGATGATGTAAAGTGTCATGAGGGTTGGAAAAATAATTTATCCCCTCATAGTTTAATTAATTAAATTTTCTAACCAAAAAATTAATTAAAATCCTAAGCCAAAAATTTTATTAATTATAAGTCCTAGGTAAATTTAAATTTTCCAAAGGCAAAATTCGTGGGTTCTTAAAATTCAAATTTTAAAAGGTCCCAGGACTAAGGTAAATTAATTATTTTGCTAAATTTGAAGCCTTTGGTCCCTGGGGTTTAAGTCAAAGTTAAATTTTTGAGGAAATTAACTCAAAATTTTCATTTTTGAGTTAATTAAAATGCTTTTAATTGAAAATTTCGAATTTCCTCAAAAATTTAATATTTATACGGATGAGATTAAAAGAGATTTTAATTCTCATCGACGGTGGAGATTGCTTTGACAAAGATCACTCGAACTAGCCGTTGGAAGATTTATCTTTAAATAGGAGGTCATTTGTCAGTTGAGAAGATCCAATCTTTCAGTTGTGTGCTAAGTGAAAGCTCTCTTGTAATCTTTTTATGAGCAATAAAGAAAGACTTTGGGGTTAATTTCTGTTGGTGTTACTCTTTGTGAAAATACTGTAAGATGTGTCATTTTCATGCATAGATTTATTTTTAACCATTGATGATAAATTTCTAAAGAGTGATTTGAGTACAGATATATTGCTCAGTCGTTGGGGTTTAAATGGTAATTTAAGTTTTGACTATAATAGCAGGTATCACTATTAGATCTGAATTTTATTATCGTTTTCTCGCCCTATGTTGATGGTTGAATTGAGTTGTGCAGGAGATTCTTGATTTTTTAGATCATCGAGTGTTCGGGGAAGTTTTCAGTTGGACCAACGAACTCCCGATTAGTATTTTCTGAAGAGCCCAGTTTGATTGGATCCCGGGGTTATCATAAGAAATTTTATTGGTGATGCGCGAAGGGTTTTGGGCGAAGCACCTTCTTTTAAATTTTCAAAATTTTTCTATGCTAAATTGATAAATCTAGCTTTTAAGAGACCTAGATTATCAGATCTGGGAGCGGAGTTGGACTCACACTCACCAAATCTAGTAGATTTGTTGTTTCTGTGCATAGATTTGTAATTTTTTTTTAATTTTTCTGACTAGGGTTTCTGGGGTTTCATTTATTTTTATATATCCGGGTTCTGAGTGTTTGTGTTTTCAGGTACAGGTTGCAGATTTGAAGGTGAAGTTTGATTTTGAAGCCAGATCTAGGGCCTGGAGAGTAAGATCTGGCCTCAAAACCAACTTTTGCAGGGGCATTACTTTTGCAGTCCAAGGGTTTTCAAATATCTTAAATCTGGAAAAAATCTAATAGGGATTTTACATCTGAAGGGTTTCATATTTTCTAAAAAATTCTTAAGATCTGGAAAGAAAATTTCAAACAGAATTTTTTTTGGGAAATTTCTGGTTTTTTTTGTTGTTGCCTGGGGTTTTATTTTCGCAATCTTGTTGAGGAAATTTCAAGTATTTGTAGGTGAAGGTGCAGCTACAGATCCACGGGCTATTTCCTCCTCATTCTTTCCTCCTTCCATCGTTGCCTAAACCCTCACGCATCCATTTAACTGTGCGTTGCCATCCTCTGCTACTGTGTCCTCATTCCTGCCTGTTGCTCCTCATTCTGCATAACCCTCAGCTTCTCACATGCGTGTTGCCGTAAGCATCCCTCTACGCCATCCATTACGCATCCTTAGCTCCTAAACTTGCACACTACCCTCGAAATCGATCATCCCTTAATCCGTTGCTGATCCTACGTTCCCTTTCTCAGCATCTCCATCATCCCATCCAACATTCTCTTCCAGCATGCTCTTACCATCGAGTTGCCTCATCCTGCTAATCCTCCGCTGCTCCTTAGTTGTTCTCCCATTCTTCTCACTGCCTATCCGCAAACCTTCGCTACGCGTTTTCTTCCCCATCCCTCCGTTGCTGAACCTGTACAGCAAACAACAATAACACATTCGAATTTCTTAAGTTTTGGTATTCACGGTTAGGGTTAATATTTTTATGGGTTTTGTATGAGTTTCATTTTGGTTTTGTATTATTTTTTTAATTTACTTTCTCATTCAACTTTACCTTCTTTTTTTCTTTTCTTATTGTGTTTTAGTTAGGATTTAGGTGGGCCATTCATTTTATTTTTTATTTTTATTTTTTTATTAAAGAAATCCGATTTAAAACAATAAAACTTTAGATTCATTTCTTATTTTTATTTTTAATTTTTTTATTTTGGTTTTGGTTTCAATTTTTTGATTTCATTCTTATTTAGTTGCACATTTTTCAACTCTTATGATTTTCATTTAAAAAATCTAAAAAAATCCTAGAAATTAAAATCGAAAAAAAAACATTAAAAAATTCTAATTAAATCTCAAAAATCCTAAAAATAAAAGAGGGTTTCATTTCCATTTTTATTGTGATCTAAAAACTTAAATCAAAGGGAATCTTTCACATTAGAAGATTTTAATTTTTTTATGTGGCCTCCGGCCCATTAAAAATTTTAAAAAATTATTGAATCGTTTGATTTACTTTGGTCACATTAAGAGAAAATCTTGATTAATCACTTACCACATTGAGTCTAGTTTCATAAAACTTAGCACATCGAGAAATTCTCCTAAGGAATAATTAAGTTGTCAATTTTTAATTCCTTCTTGGTGTCTTTTGTGCTAAGGATAAAATCTAAAGGAGAATTTTTTTGGTATTAGCATTTTCATTTTTATAGTTAAACGCGCTTAAATTTTTTGCATCTAAAGATTAACTATTGAAAAGTGGTAAATTTCCTAGATTTGGGTCACTAAGCATAATCATTTAAATTCTAGGATCTAAATTGGTTAGCATTTAAATTTCATGGTTGTTTAAAATATTTGGATCTCTTGAAATTTAATTGCTAGAACATTGTGCATCTGTTGAATACCATGCATCTATTAAAATCTATCGTCATTGCTTGAATTATTTAATGCTCGTTACATGTTAGACATTTTGCAACTATTTTCAAGCGATTGTTAAAGAATTTTGTCATGAAATTATAATAGATTTCATATCTCTGTTTCCTAAGCTGAATATTTGTGAACATCTATATTAAATTGCAAAGGAGTTTTTGTTCTCTTTGAGCTATAATTGTATCACAAAAGATTTGAAATAATCTTGTGGTTTAATTGTAGTATCTTCAGAAGTTTATTTTTAAGTCTTCATCTGTAAAGGGAACACTTCAATTTGGTGATTGAAGGCTTTTGCGACGCAAGTGTTTTCCTTTCCTCGAGTCTAAAATCATCCCATCATCTAGTGCATTTCATATAAGATAGTCATTCATCTAAGCAGCAATCGTTAATCGATTACTTGGTCTTAATTTCCCTAGCAAGATCGTTGACTCCATAAGGCACTGGTATCAATCGTTTAAAATCTAATCAAATCCTAAGTCTTGCTAAATCTTAATCAAGTACTTGAACGCCTCACTGTCTCCTGAACTGGTTGATTCCCAACTAGTTCTTCTTCATTCCATTTTTTCCATAGGGTCTACCCCCTTATAGCCAGTTGTAGGGAGACAGCTTAAACGGAGAGATTGCGGATTAAGGTGACAACCCCCAATCTAAGCGTTGTCGCGGTGCCTAGACATTCTATGCGACAACATTTTTTGGTGCCACTACCAAGGATAGAGTTTTTTCTGCCCTTGGTTTCTTCAACACTCATCTCATTTCTTTCTTCTCATTCTTTGGTCTCTTGCCAAGATACGTTTCTTGTCCTTGGCTCCTTGCTTTCGGGTTATTTCGAGTTAGACTTTTGTCCAGGTGGCAACTCCACTTCCTCTATCTTTTACAAGAGTGTATGCTAGAAGACATCCAAGCAGTTTGGTTAATCCTGCCCTTGACCCTGAAAGGGCTCTCAGAGTATGATTACACAAACTCTCTTCTCTTGTTAATCTCGGACAAGAGGCTCTCTCTGATATCCGTTTGTTTTTTACTAACCCAGTCGAGCACGACATCATGGACATATTCGCCCCTTGTAACTTTGCTAACATTCAAGGTTATCCCAATGATATTCCAAAACATGGAATGGATAAATTGCCTTACTTTCAAGGCAATAATGCAATTAGTGTTAACTCTCATCTAAAATCTTTTAGTTCATGGCTGGGTAAATATGTCAGGGCCACTGATTTTAATCATGAAGATGTAAAAATGAACCTTTTTGTTCTTACCTTGGAGGGGGATGCTTTAGATTGGTTTATGGAAAAGCCTCATAAATCATTTGATTCTTTGCAATCGATTGTTAATGCCTTTAAGGAGAAGTATGGAGATAAGAGAGAAGGAAGGCATCTCGTAAAAGCTATCAGTATCATTCAAAAGAAAGAAAATGAGACCGCAGAAGAATTTAACAAGAGGTTCAATGATATTATTAAGGAACTACCTCAAGATTATAAACCTACTAATAAATCTCTTCGGGACTTTATATTGATGCCTTTAGCCATGAGCCCTCTTATGAGTTAAGACGTGCCAAACTTCCTAATTATAGGGATTGTCAAGCTTTAGCAGTAGTGCTTGAAAAGGATAACGCAGCATCTAGGAAGTCTGAAATCCCAGGTTTTGATAGGGCTTCAACGAAATTGAAAGAACCTAAAGGGAAAGAGGTCCAAGAGTCTAATAATGACCTTATTTAGAAATTACTGCAAAAAATTGAAAGCATGGAGCTTAACCAAGCGAAATTAACCTCTAGCCATATTAAGGAGATAACTACTTTGCAGAATAAGTTGGTTCAAATGGAAAGAGCTCAAACGCAGAATTTCCAGCCTAGAAATAATAATAATAATCGAAATAATAATTGGTAGAAGAAAGGTCAATCTAGTGAGCAGAGACCACCTAATCCACTTGAACATACTAATTTGGTCGATGATGCTCCGCCTTATTGCCGGGCTTGTGATGCTCTTCATGAGGAGGCTACTTGCCCCACAATTAGAAGGATTTTGGACAATGGAATGTTTAGGGCAGGTAATCAAATAAATGTAGTGGGTAAAGAGTTTTCTTTGTCTATGGAAGACTGGATGGAAGTTAAGGAAAACAGTCGAGATGTTATGTCTCCCACATCAGCTTTTAGTATAAATAATTTTGGGCATGAAGATGATATGATGGTTAAATTATATGGTGAAAAGCCTTCTCCAGACCGAATCATGGAAATTGCTAAAGATAAGGGTTTAACTTATCAAATAAGGGATAAAGATCAAAGTGGGAATCAAATTCCCCCTCAAATTTTTAACCCGGATTCAAACTCTGGATTAGATGTCGATTTGGGAAGTTGCTTTAATAATGCAAAAATATGGGTTCCTGTCGCCGAGATTGCGAAGATTCCTTCCCAAAGGGCTAAGTTACCAAAAGCTATTGAAGCTCCTCAAGTGAATGTTTCTCAACAAAAGGCACCTGAGGTTGATTATCAAGATGCTCCTATATATTTGCAAAGTTTGGATTTAGATAACAAGGATCATCAGCCATTCTTTATCACTTTGATGGTTAATGGATATAAATTGAATAATTGCATGTTGGATTCTAGTGCATCAGCTTGTGTCATGACCAAGAGGGCCATGGAACAGATTAATTTAAGAGTTTCTAGGCCTTACTATAATATATGTGCCATGGATTCTAAGAAGATTGAAGTTCATGAGTTGATCAAGGATTTACAAGTTCATTTATCAGTTTACCCCGACATTATGATTGTTATGGACAATGTTGTTGTTGATGTGTCTGATGCTTGGGGTATGTTTTTATC
Source organism: Pinus taeda (assembly GCA_000404065.3). Taxonomy (NCBI): domain Eukaryota; kingdom Viridiplantae; phylum Streptophyta; class Pinopsida; order Pinales; family Pinaceae; genus Pinus; species Pinus taeda. The sequence continues at coordinate 15,663 of APFE031421575.1, read as the reverse complement.
TAGAAAATGGGCCTCTGATCTAGGAGGGAGTATTCAAATGAATTGGTCATATGCTATGATTCCTTCTCCTAGAGGTGATGGTTTTGTGAGACGTAATAGAGAGCCTGAGAGAAAATTCCATGTTGAAGATCCTAAGAGACCTCATAATGAGATAATTATAGAACAATCTCACATTGGGAATTATGCTATTATGTCTAATTCCATAGTTCTTCCCGATGATAACGTTGATAAAAAGAATGGGGATCTCAAGGATAAAGTTTGGTACATGTATTTTGATGGTGCATCGTCTAGGCATAGTAAAGGTGCAGGAATAATATTCAAATCACCCCTTGGTCATATTTTCAAGTTTGCCTATCGATTGGATTTTGAAGCAACCAACAACGTTGCTAAATATGAAGCTTTGATGTTGGGTCTTGAGTTAGCAAAGGCTTTAAGAGTTAAGTTGCTTAGCATCAAGGGGGATTCTAACTTAATTATCATGCAAATTAAAAATAAATTTACTTGTAAAAATCAAAGGTTAAGGAATTATCGAAATGTTGTAGGGGATACTATGTAATACTTTGATGCCCTTGACTTTGAGGCTATCCCAAGAGAGCAAAATAGTTCAGCTTGCCGTAGCTGCTTCTACTTCGCAATTATCTGATGGGTTGATTAAGGATAAGATAAAAATGGAAGTTATATTTAGGCCTTCTGTTCTAGATAACTCAGAGCATTGGCAAGTTTTTGATGACAAGAAACAAGTGATTCGTTTTCTTGATAATTTGGATGAGTTTGAAAATTTTCGGATAGATTCTAAGGAGGATGGATCTGATGATCATGAAGATATTATAAATCCTACTCCTAAGAATGTGGTTTCTTTAGAATAGCACTTTGATCAACATGATGCCACGAAGATGAAAGAGGAAAATAAAATGGATCCAAGCGAATCCATCGAGGTAAACATTGGTACCTCTAGGAGTCCAAAGATTATCAAAATTGGTAAGGGTACTAACGATGAAGAAAGGAAAAAATTAACCAATTTACTTCGTGAATTCAGGATGTTTTAGCATTTCCTTATGATGAATTAAAAGGTTATAGGGAAGATGTCATGGAACACACTATCCCCTTGAAAGATGAAAATGCTAAACCCTTTTGTCAAAAGCTTAGGCAAATAAATCCTAAGTTAGCCCCTTTGGTTCAAAAGGAGCTTTCAAAGATGCTTGCAGCAGGAATTATTGCTCAAACGAGGCATTCAACATGGTGTTCCAACCTGGTGATTGTTAGAAAAAGGAATGGTACTATTAGACTTTGTGTCGATTTTTGAAACCTTAATCTAGCATGTAAGAAAGATAATTACCATTTGCCAAACATGGAGACTGTGTTGCAAAGAGTAACTAGTTCTGGAATGATGTCATTGCTAGATGTTTTTTCTGGATATAATCAGGTATGGGTTAAGAAAGAGGATCATCACAAAACTACATTCACCACACCATGGGGTACTTTCGAGTGTATTGGAGTGCTGTTTGGATTAACCAATGCTGGGGCTACATTTCAAAGGGCTATGGATTATGCCTTCAAGGGTTTAATTGGAAAGTTTATCGAAATTTATCAGGATGATCTTACTATTTTTTCTAAGGATGGTATTAGTCATATAAGTCATCTTTGGCAAGTTTTTGATAGATGTACATAATATGGGATTTCCTTAAATCTGGCTAAGTCTGTTTTTGGAGTAACTGAAGGGAAATTACTTGGTCACATCATTTCTAAAGATGGGATCAAGATTGATCCTGAAAGAGTTGAGGCAATCCAAAAGATTCCTCTCCCCCATAATCTTAAATTCCTTCTGTCTTTTCTTGGAAAGACAAATTTTCTTAGAAGATTTATTCCAAATTACGCGGAAATAGCTAAGCTTATTCAAAGTCTTCTAAAAAAAGATGTAAAATTTGTATGGAAAGAAGATGGAAAAAGACTTTTTAGGAAATCAAAGGTGCTATTGCAAAAGCCCCTGTTTTAGTTAGTCCTAATTACTCTAAGGATTTCATGATCTTCTCTTTCGCTTCTGAAGATACCATTGTTGGTGTCTTATTGCAGAAAAATAAGGATGGTCACCAGTAGCCTATTGCTTTCATGAGTACAACGCTTCAAAATTATGAATTAAATTACAATACCATGGAAAAGCAAGCCTATGCCTTAGTCAAATCTCTTAAGCACTTCAAAACTTATGTGGGTTATTCCAAAATCATTGCTTTTGTCCCACATTCTGCTGTTAAAGATATATTAACTCAAACTAATTGCTTAGGGACTCGTGCTAGGTGGGTTACTAGAATACAAGAATATGATTTAGAGATTAGGCCCACCAAGTTAGTCAAAGGTCAAGGTTTGGCTCAAATGATGACCGAAGGTAATGAGAAAGCTCTTGGTTTGATTTGTCTGAACGATTCATCTTCACCTGAGCTGCAAGGATTAGGAGAGCTGAGTGGTACAAGGACATTATTTATTACTTGTTAAATCTTACATGTCCTAACCATTTAGTCGCTCATAAGAGAAGGGCTCTTAGATTAAAAGCCACTAAGTATTGCCTCATGAAGGATGGCCTTGGATGGAGAAATCCTTAGTGCATAATACTTAGGTGTGTTGATGAAATTGAGTCCAAGAAGTTAATTTCTGAGTTTCATTCGGGATTTTGTGGTGGTCATTACGTTGCTAGAAGGATAAGTTCCCAACTAGTTCTTGTTCATTCCATTTTTTCCATAGGGTCTACCCCCCCAGCCAGCTATAGGGAGACAACTTAAACCGAGAGATTGGAGATCAGGGTGACTAACTATTGAAAAGTGGTCAATTTCCTAGATTTGGGTCACTAAGCATAACCATTTAAATTGTAGGATCTAAATTGATTAGCATTTAAATTTCATGGTTGTTTAAAATATTTGGATCTCTTGAAATTTAATTGCTAGAACATTGTGCATTTATTGAATACCTTGCATCTATTAAAATCTATCCTTGTTGCTTGAATTATTTAATACTTGTTACATGTTAAACATTTTGCAACTATTTTCAAGCGATTGTTAAAGAATTTTGTCATGAAATTATAATAGATTTCATATCTTTGTTTCCTAAGCTGAATATTTGTGAACATCTATATTAAATTGCAAAGGAGTTTTTGTTCTCTTTGAGCTATAATTGTATCAGAAAAGATTTGAAATAAGCCTGTGGTTTAATTGTAGTATCTTCAGAAGTTTATTTTTAAGTCTTCATCCGTAAATGGAACATTTCATTTTGGTGATTGAAGGCTTTTGCGACGCAAGTTTTTTCCCTTCCTCTAGTCTAAAATCATCCCATCATCTAGTGCATTTCATATAAGATAGTCATTCATCTAAGCAGCAGTCGCTAATCAATTACTTGGTCTTAATTTCCCTAGCAAGATCGTTGACTCCATAAGGCACTGGTATCAATCGTTTAAAATCTAATCAAATCCTAAGTCTTGCTAAATCTTAATCAAGTACTTGATCGCCTCACTGTGTCTCCTGAACTGGGTGGTTCCCAACTAGTTCTTTTTCATTTCATTTTTTCCATAGGGTCTACCCCACTTAGCCAACTGTAAGGAGACAGCTTAAACAGAGGGATTAGGCATCAGGGTGACAGCCCCTGATCTGAGCATTGTCGTGGTGCCTAGACATTCTGTATGACAACACACCGCAAAATCTTTGATGTTGGCCATGCAAAAAAAATTGAAGACTAGATCTTACCCTCAAAGCCCTAGATCTAGCTCAAACCCTAACAAATCTTCTTGAAGCTCATCTGCACAAATAAAAATAAAAATACCCAAAACCCCAATATATACAAAAAATTGAAATAAAACCCAAACCCCAATTAGCTGCAAAACAAGGGTTAGAAATATTTATTTACAAAAAAATATTCTACAGAAAATAATGTACAAATGTACAATGCTTGTGAAAATAAAAAATTTTGAGAGATACTTTTTTGAATAATAACGATGGCTCAATGTGGTTCGAAAGATAGGGTATTAACCACAGCCTTAGTGAAGTAAGAAAATAACATAAATTTCCCGGAGTCCAAACAAGGTCGGCCTATGCCCACAATTTGTGAACTTGGAGCTTAAGGATCGGGGAACTTGTAAACTCTATATATTTTTTTCAAGAAAACTTGTCAGACATATGGCGAATCAGATCACCTAAGATAGACCCAAAATTTACCAATAGAATGTTCTTATCACCATCTAATGAATAAACAAGCTTATAAAATTTTAAGCACAATATAGAAAAGCACAAATCACAAATCAATGAGACAAAGACATGAATTGTACCCCCAAAGTCTTTTATTATGAAATTCAAATGTTCCCAGCAGAACAGTGGCTTCACACCAACTTTACAAAGTTTACACTAACCAAAGATGAAGAATAGAAGCAAAATGCCTTCTATTTATATAGAAACCCCTCCAAGTGGAAAATAATGGCTAGTTGGCTTGATCCCCGTCAAAATAATCTCAATCGTCGATAAATACTTGATCAACTTTTAATCTCTATCGTCGAAAATATTTATTTTTGAAGAATTTTCGAATTTTTCATAAAATCCATTTTTTATTGGTTCAAAAATAATTATTTTGAACTAATTTCCTCAAAAATTTCACTTTGACAACCAACAAGGCCCAAGGGCTTAATTTTTCTTAAAAAATCCATTTTTCCCTTGGAGAAATTAATTTTTGACTTCCAAAAATTGACTTCTTTTTGACCGACAATTTTTCCACTTGGAGAAATTAATTTTTGACTCTAAATTAATTAATTTTCTAGCTTAGGATTTAATTTAACTTTTGCCAAAAAAAATAATTAATTGACACGAGGGGATTAATTATTTTTTCCACCCTCAAATATTTTAGCCATGGTGTCTGATTGCGAGGGACCATCCACTAAAATATTTTTACATGGTTACCCAAGAGACGACGAAATCAAAAAGCAAGAGGTTACCCATAGAGACGAGGACCTGGGTTAGGGCCTATTGCGGAAAATAGAGACATAATTTGCCTCATAGAAACACATGAGCCTAAAGGGTGCAAGACACCTCTGTTTGAAAGATACTGGAAGATGGAAATGTGGAACAAGGCAGTAGTGAATGGCAAAGGGCACGGGGGTATCATGGTTTTAGTAAGGGAGAAAGAAGGTCGTCTCATTCAGTTAGAAAAAGAAGACTCAAATAAGCAATTCATTTGGTTTAAAATATCAGAAAATGGCAACCAAATCAGAATTGCAGCATGTTATTTTGTGTTGCAGGTTTGAAAATCTACAAAGGTAGAGGGCTTGACCATAAAGATCCATTTGCAACCTTAAAAGAGGATATTGCAACATATTCGCGGCTAGGTGAAGTCCTTATAGTGGGTGATTTCAATGCTAGGACTGCAAATGAGCAAGCTAGCATTCTCTGTTGTAAAGATGATTCTGACCCTATTTGGCTTACAAAATAAAGTAATCATCAATGGGAAAGAATTTCAAAGGAAAAGGGTTGTAATCTCTTTGGTGAACAATTGCTTACTCTATGTGGGGCCTTTGATTTAGTCATTTGTAATGGCTTGACTAGATGGGCAAAGTCCAATAATTTCACTTGCAATACTTACAATGGAGCAAATGTGGTAGATTATGCAATTTTCTAGCATGGTTTGTGTGAGAAAATGGAGGAAGTTTTGATTGGAGATCAGCTGTGGGACTTGAAATCATATCACAAGACAATTTATTTATGTTTCTCTTGGATTGGAAAGAAACAATTAGAGTCAAAAATTCAGCATGTCCAACAAAATCTCCCACAGGGAAGAATTCTTTTGACCCCAGAAAATTGTAATACCTTCAAAATGATGATAGAGAGGCTCACCGAGAAGGAGAAAATCACAATTCACATCCTTCATAGTCATGAATTAACACATTTAATTCAATGCACACTTGCAAAGTGGAAAAGAGAAAAAATTAAGAAGTCTGAAACAAATTGCTTCTCGGTTAATGCTTGGTTTGACGAGGAATGAAAAAAGGCAAGGAGAATGTGGAAAGAGTCAAACAAGGATAACATAAATCTCAAAGCTTACAAACAGTTGTTAAGAAAGAAAAAGGTTGATTTCATGGTTTCAAGGAGGGAAGAACTAATCTTCCTTGAGAAAAATAATCCAAAATTATTTTGGAAGGAGCTCCAACTGAAGAAGATACAAATTGGAAATAGTATTACAACTTCTAAATGGTTTGACTATGCAAGACAACTCTATGAGAAAGATCCCAAGGGTGACCCTCCCCCCTTGGTCAACACTAATACTAAACTCTTCACGGTGCAAGAGGCAGAGATGGGTATCAAGAATTTGGGTGTTGGAAAAGCAAAAGACTTAGTTGAACTCCAAGCAGAATATCTAAAGTGGGGCTCAAAGATTCTTGCACCTCACATTACAAAAATTATCAAAAACATCACACAACAGGGTCTCCCCATATATTGGACAACTAGTCTAGCAATACCTCTTTTCAACAGCGGTGATGTCAATAGTCCCTCCAATTATAGGACCATCATGATAAACCGTTTGTTTGAAAAGTTATTTGGAAGCATGTTAGAAAACAAAATTAGCAAGTGTGCAGAAGAAAGAGATAAGCGTGCTAAATGGAAAGTAGGTCTTAGACCTAAACATTCCATTGTTGATCATGATATAAATTTAAGGCACATCATTGAAAAATTTTGGGAGAAAAAGGAAGAAGTTTTTTGTTGCTTTGTTGATTTTAGAAAAATATTTGACTCAGTTCTTAGGGATAAGCTTTGGCACATAATGGAGGAACTTGGGGTTCGTAAACATTTGAGAGCAGTTGTGCATAGGCTGTATGAAGAGGTGAAAGACAAAATTAGAACTTCAGCAGGCATTTCTGAAAGTTTCAGAAGTGACAGCGGGGTCAAGAAAGGTTGCCCACTGTCTCCTACAATTTTTGGTTTATATACCAACAAACTTGAGGAGTGGTTAAATTCACAAGGGGGTGATGGTATCTATTTGGGAAATTTTGTTATAAGGCTTCTTTTGTATGCATATGACCTTATTCTGATTGTTAAATCGGCTCTTATTTTGCAAGAGAACTTACTATCCCTTGAGCATTTTTGTAGAAGTGTGGTGATGCAATTCAATATCAGCAAAATGAAAGTAGTGGTTTTCTCTAAGAAAAGAAAACATAACCAACATAAGTTTTACTTTGAAGGCAACATTCTAGAAGAAGTTTTGGATTACAAATATCTCAAAATTGACTTCAACAAAAATCTAAGTTGAAATGATTGTAGAAAGAAAAGAACTTTGGGGGCTTGGAAAACATTTTATTCTTTTCAAAATAGGTGTAGAGAGGCAGAGTTATGAGACTTGAAAACCACTCAAACTCTTTTTGGGCTTCTAGTGATTCTGATGATTCTCTATGTTTGTGAAATATGGGCCAGCAATACATTCAACATGTAGCGGAGACAAATTGAGAAAATTCAAAAGTGTTTGATTACAAATAAATTCAAGATTAAAAGTGTAGTTCCTTATGCTATCTTATCAAGTGACACGGGGACTGCTCTTATTGAAGCAATTGCTATGGTGCGAGTCATAAGGTATTAAAAAAAAATTGCAAATGGAAGAGGGTAGATGACCTAAGGTTGTTTTTAATGACAGATTGTGCAAGAGAAAAAATACTTGAATGCAACAAAATAACAAATGGATTAGTAAATGGGGTATTTGCTTAAACGTGTGTCCCATAAACAACAAAGAGTTAAAATATATTGTTATGGAAAAATTCCACATGCGTACTTGAGATAAGAAGCTAGGAAGAAAGAAAAAGTACTATATTGAAGTGTTTAATCCCACTCATAGTCATCAACCAAAAACAAAAAGCATACATAGAGGCCAATATCTCTTGGAGAGCCAAAATTCTTATTGCCTGGTTAAGAACTAATTCTCATCAACTCTGTTGTGAAACAGGGTGCTGGAAAAGGCCAAAGGAAGTGTGGGAGGAAAGGGTATGCATTTTTTGTTCTTCCGGAAAAGTGGAAACAAAAAAAAAAAACATTTCATTTTAGAATGCGAGGCCTTTAAAAACAACAATGAAATTTATGCAAATATGCTAGGGTTTGGCAAGAAGTTGGGAGCATTTATTGTGAAGCTTCACAGAAAAAAGGATGAATACATCAAGCAGATGAAAAAGTAGTTTGTCCCATAGGCTATCGTGGACGTTAAAATAATCTCTCTCTCCCCAACCCTTTACAAAATATGATGCACTCATTAGGGATTACATTGTAGTTCCAATATTTAAATAAATTAAACGCCCAACCCACTTTTACAAAGTGAAACCCTATTACAACATATCTTGTTAGGGTTCTAAACCCAAAAAAAAAACTCGTTCACAACTATATAAGAAACACAAATATATAATGAAATGTTCGAAATCCAGTGAATGATGGTGCGGGCCCCTAGCTGTCATCGCATCCACGTTGGACATGAACAAAAGATTGATCTAGTGATTTGGTGGACCATTGACATAAAATAGTTGTCAGTTTTGGGAGACTGGATACCGCTATGCGGAGCCTCGATGGTGGTTTGGTACGTGCAGGAGTGAGCCTTCCGCTGCGATCTCCACCATTCATTTTATGAATCGTTGTATTGTAAAACAACTACCGCAGAACCCTCCAACAAGTTTAACATTCAATCCACTCAAATTTCCTCTTCCCATTGGATCGGGCTATGAAGCCACATGTCGGCAGATGCGATAAGAACTTGCGGGTATAAATTGCACGACAAGTGTCAGCGTGAGAATGAAAAGGACGACGAAGGTCCCTTTCAAAGGAAGGCCTATCGGCCTAATTATTTGGCATAAAAAATTTCTATCTTTATCATAAAAAAAATGATTCGTTGTGGAGGAACCAACTAAATTTGCACAGCCTTAAAATGAAAGAAAACTTTGATATTCAATACCTCTAACAATTAGTATCACTGGATAAGAATCTGGTTGGGGTATGTGTGGGGTAACCAATATTTTTGGAACTAGTTTTATTAATGATTAATGCACCGGGTATATATATATATATATATAGATATATATTATGAGTTGGATTTTGTACAGAGTAGGGTATCAGGTCGACGAAACACCTTCTAGGTTTCGCGCCCTTTCACTGCCAAAGAGGTCTTTCTAGCGACCTGGTCCCAACATTAACAACGAGTAGCTAATATCCCAAACGTTAACATTAGTGTCTGTGTCCAGCTCCGGTTGGCAACAACAGTGCTTTCAGGGTTCTCGTTCAACACCGTTTGTAGGCCAGCTACAACATGACAGCTCACCGAAAGGACACAACAACACACTTGTTAGAGTGACAAGTAGCTCGTCTTTAGCAATGGCAACCTGCGATTTGTATACGAAGTGACCCCATTAACCAGAGGAGGGTGGGGAGTAAATGTTCGTAAATGTCTGTATTTCCTCAAATATGTCGCGCATGGCAAGTTAGACAGGGTCGTGTACAGTCGAATTTTTTCGCTTCATCTCATTTCCTTTCGGCGTTCAATTTCATTCATTTCGTCGACGAGGAGAGGCAACAGGGGAGAGGGAGACAACATTTCATTCCATTGAGTGAGGAGACAACAAGAGATAGTGCAACCATTTCGTCAAGTGGAAACATGGGAGAGTGCAACCATTCCGTCAAGAGGAAACATTTGAGTGAAACCATTCTGTCGAACTCCCAAAAAAATAGGGGAGAGTTATGTCGAACAAGGAAACAGAGCTCCCAAGAAAACAGAGAAGAGTGCAACCATTCCATCGAATGAGAGAAAAACAAGGGAGAATTGTAGGCAGTTTTCAGAAATTTTCCCAAACACTTATTGTTGCCTAGTTTTTAGAAGGAGAGTTGCCTACTGTTTTCTCCAACCCCGCCGAGTACATTTCTCTTCTGCCAAACGAGATAGGGTGACCATTTGCAGAGGTAAATTTGTTGTTTTAGCTCTAGAATTTATAAATTAGCTCTAAAGTTGTAAATTACAAATTATATGCATTTTATTTCAGAATTTTTGCTCTGGGATGTTGTTCCAGGGAGATGCCGCAACAGTGACTAGTGAGTTTCCGCTGAATGATATGCAACTTATTTTAAAGAAATGAAATAATATTAAAAATGATAATATATATGACAATGAATTATCTACAACTTATTTTAAATGAATGAAATAAAATAATAGAGACCCTAGGTTGGTACTCATGTTGTAGCAAACCAAATCGAGGAAGCTCTTTTGATACACAATGACAAAGTAAAAGAAAGTAAATTAACGTACAAAAACGAATGACTCTACAACTTATTTTAAAAGAATGAAATAAAACAATATTTTGTGATTTAAATTGGTACTCATGTTGCAGAAAACAAGTCCAAGAAGCTATTTCGATGCACAAGTACAAAGTAAAGGATAAAAGTAAATTAAGATATGAGAATGAATTATTTGCAACTTGGTTGAAAAGAATAAAATGAAATTAATAGTGTGTGATCCTAAGTTGGTGTTACTATTGGCACCAAACCAAGTCCAAAAAGATTTTTTAATGTACAACTACAAAGTAAAAAATAAAGTAAATGCACTTATTATGAAGGCATTTTAAGATGTTTTTTAATACATAAAGTAAATTAACTTATTAAAACATTTTAAGATGCATTTTAATATTTTCATGGTTGAGTAACAGTGAGTTGTCGCCACTGTAACAGGGAGTCGCCACCACCTTAAAAATAAGTTTCTGCCACTGTAACAGTGAGTTTCCGCCTACTGCAACAATGAGTTGCTGCAACCTTGTTTTAACAATCTAACAATATTTCATTAAATTGTTTGTTTCATTTAATTGTTTTCTTTTTTCGCAGATGGTGCAAAAGTGGACACTGGTCATCAAGGTTTGGTGCCATCCAAACCCAGGGCAAGCACGGACTAGATTTGTGCTTCGTAATGAAGCACTAAGCCAAGTCTATCAAAATAGTAGAGAAATACTTAGGACAACCACAAACAATGAAGCCTATTATCTTGCCTTGATTGATGAGCTAAAAGCAACAAGGAATTATGGTGCAAGTGACATTGTCACTTACACCAATTCAGAGTTGATAACCAATCAAACGATTGGAATTTATCAAGCCAGAAAACAAATTTTGAAACCCCTCCATAAACAAGCCAAAAACATTGTTGCACAATTTCAAAGTTTTAACATAACATACCAATTAGATGTTTAGAGGGTTGTCGACGATATACTCAGTGAAGCATCATCCAATGGATGTGGATGTGCAAGATATGTGGAGGAGTCAGCATGTGCTCCACCAATTGTCATTGATAGATATTGATATACGTGGTGTGCCAATGAATGGATTGTTCTTGTGATTGCTAATGGGGTTATTATGGTGGGAGTCCTATTATGGTGTTCTTATTTCTTGTGGTAGATTGTAGCAGGATAAACAACCATTATGTCCATCATCCCTCCACAAACAAGCCAAAAACATTGTCGTACAATTTCAAAGTTTTAACATAACTTACCAATCAGATGTTTAGAGGGTTGTTGATGATATACTCAGTGAAGCAGGATCCAATGGATGCGGGTGTGCAAGATATGCGGAGGAGTCAGCATGTGCTCCACCAATTGTTATTGATAGACATTGATATACGTGGTGTGTCAATGAGTGGATTGTTCTTGTGATTGCTGTTGGGGTTATTATGGTGGGAGTCTTATTATGGTGTTCTTATTTCTTATGATAGATTGTAGTAGAATAAACAACCATTATGTCCATCATTTTTTATGTATTTATATGAGCTCTGCCTTTTTATAGATGGGCTCACTTTATTTTTTGGTATTTTTTTTATATCTCAATATGTGTATGTAAAAAATGTATTTTTCAGTCATGTTGTTAATAGAACTACATTGATGTCTCATTTTGATTACAATTCAGTTGTGTCATTTTCATTACAGTTTAGTTTTTTCTATTTGTTGGAAATACTAAGAAGGGTGGGGGGAGAATCACTATTTCCTTTTATAAATGTTATTTTATCACTTAAGAACACTTTAAACAGAACCAAAAAATGAATAGAAAAATAAATATTTTTATTATCAAATAGAGGACTCCAAAAGATGTTATAAAACGAGACCTTAGAATGCCTTTAATACCTCTTCACATTTCCAACTTCTAGTAACATTCATTCATTCATTATCCATGAGTAGCACATGCAATATTTATACAAGTCTCTAATAGAATTCTAATGAGATCGAACTCTTAAAGAAGTCCATTCAATAACAAATTATGTGAGATACCCTTGGTTACAAGCCAAACAAGATAACTTATAGATCAATCACAATTTTCCCTTTATACATGGTTAAATGAAAAATGCAATTGTGATATCTTGCATTTTTCCAATACATAGATCCAACCTCAAGGGACATAATTGTATAAATATCCAAACAGAAAATTAAATTGCTATGAATTTCTCCATTATCAATATCTACAACCATAAGATCAGGGGATTTGAATTGAAGCACATTCTGACATACATGACAGTGACAACAGCTAAGCCTGCAAACAGTGAAAATAATATGAATAGCCTGCAAATCCATGAAGTTAACTTGATAATCATGAAAAGTTATAATATGCATTCAAGGATAACTAATAAACTATAACCAATACTTTTTAAGGCAAGTAATTGAAGGAGTGGGTGTAATGTTGCATGGGCCCGTAAAGTTGCACATAATCAAACTTTAAACTATTATGATGGCATATCTCCCCTGACCACATTAGCAATGAATGGTTGGTGCTAAATGGCAGGCAACTGTTACACTTGACTACGTACAATGCTAACAGAGCCCCTGACAAAAACATCAACGAACTATCGATAGAAAATGGGGTTGTAACCACTGCGAAAACACCTGACTGGGTATTGTTGCCGCAATAGACGACGCCATGTTTTATTATTATTGGACTCATGATCTAAACTCTTCCATTGCGTCGTTCTCCCACATTCAAATTGTTGCAGAGAACAAACACAACCATAGCCACTCTGAACTCTGAATAAAGATGGGAGGCTCAAGAGTTCACACAGAAGGTAGAGAAGAATTGTTAGACAAATTTCCATGTGTTAAACCATTTTTTGAACACACTGGGGATATAAAATATATTTGCAAGTTTCAGGGGTATGGCGACGACATAGTTTTAGAATTTTCCATGCATCACAGGGAGGGTAGATCGAAGGTAGTAGGGACAATGGTTCATGCGACAAAAGAAGCAATTGTATAAGTGACAGGGTTACCCCAAGCAGGAGAACAATGGTTTATGCCCCGAAAACCCCAACCTGATGTTGTGCGGCAATTCCTTGAGGCAGGTGAACAACCGGAGAAGATAAGCACATGATTTGACAGGAGGAAATTACCGCAACCTTGGAAAGATGTTGCATTCCTTGTCCAAAGATTTTTCACGTGTGAAGGAAGGTACATCATTATTTATTCCCAGCACATCTAATTGTTAGACCACTTGTGTCATGGAAGGTTGGTTAACATGCCTTTCTTTATTGCAAAAGCCCTAGAGCATATGACCCAATCTGTGCAGAAATCAAAGGGAATTCGAAATCATGTCCCACCATTGCCTCATTAAACTTTTAGTGTATGTTGCACTGCAAAGGGAAGGGAGAACTTGGGATGAACTAGTTGGAAGGCCATTGCATGCTGAAGTTGTTACCCTACCAGAGGATGCCATGATAGCTGCAACTCTGCCCCATGACCTCCCAACTGCAACCTCGCCCCATGACCCCCAACTACAAATCCTCCACCCCATGACCCCCCATCTACAACTCCAGCCCATGACCCCCCATCTGCAACTCTGTCCCATGACCTCCCAACTATAGAAATTCCCACAGAACCTTTCCATATGGAAATCGAGCTGGCCATTATTCAAATTAGGGTTGCTAAGGATTCTTCTGTTAAATTCCCACAAAAAGGAGACAAACAAGATGATTATGATGAAGTAGAAATATTGGGGAGTAAACCTGCCACCAAAAGATTGAGAGGATATATGAAACGCCTAAAAGTAGTGCCAAAAGCCAAGTAGAATAGGAGAAAGTGAGGTCGTCTTGCTCCAGTTCCTGAAACCCTTCTTGTTGTTACAAAAGAAACAATAGAAGATCAAGAGAAAGAGAATCCACAAGATGTATTAATGGAAGAAGTCATGGAACAAGGATGCATGCAACAAGGATTTAGGGAATAAGGATTAGGCCACCTTGTTGACACAAAAGAACAAGCTAATAAGGTCCCTTCTCCTGATTCTAACTATGAGTACATACAAGGAGTAGTTGAATGGTACATAATAGAGGGCCTTGCCTCAATTTTAATTTTGTAAGGGGATGGTGTTGAGGATAACCAACTGCACCACCATAATTTTCCTCCAAAAGTGAGGAGGGCCAACCAATTGCACCACCCAAATTGACAAAAAAGCACGGTGGAACAATAAGTACCCCTACAAATATTTCTATGTATATTTCATTGTTAAGGAAGAATAGGATTCTCTAGATGAAAAACAAAGAGCTACAAATCAAAGTTAAAACCCTAACATATGAGATTAGATAAAAAGAAACTTTTGATCTGTTAAAACCCTATCAAATTTTTGTAATGCTTGAGTCATGGGTTTCATGCTCAAGGAATTTTATTTTATAGTTAAGGCTCCCATTGTGAGCCTTTAGGGTTGGTCATCAAGTCATAAATTCTAGGAAATCAATGTCATATATTGAAGACTTGTTACGTATTGTAGAAAGTAATTTTGATTGTGTTAATAAATCTCCCAAACCATGTCACAAGCTCACCTTGAAGTCAGCCCAAATATGATTCTAGAAATGCATATCAGCCTTGTCACAAGCACAAGTTGGCTCATTTTTGTGGACATATCACTATATATAAGGCAGCTTGGCCTCACTCAAGGAAAAATTTTGGTCAAGCATCTGAAGCAAGAAAATAAGTCAAGAAGCACATAAGAAGAGCCCATATCCAAGAAAAGAAGAAAAAAATAGAAGATGAGTTGTTTTGGGGATGTTTTAGGGCTAATATATATCACACGTGCGAGGAGGAGTTTCATCTGCTGCAGGAGAAACTGATATTGTCTCAATCATATTAGGAGGATGAATCAAGGAAGAAGACAAGTCAAGAATGCAAGCCAAATTGAAGTAGAAGAAATCTCCATCTTAAGTGAAGGGAACTAGGGTAACAAATTGATGGTGATACTTCCCACGTGCTACAACTAGGGTTTTTGAAGAGGTCGAGAGTTGAAGGTCTGAAACAAGAGGCCGAAAATCTGAAGGATAGTCGAGATCCAGGGAAAGGAAGCAGTTTGAATAATGTTGACTTGGTCAAGAAGAAGAAGCAGGGAATAAGGATTTGTGACTTAGTGTTGGAGGAGTTGATAGGTCAAGGGTCTTTGTTGGGTCCCTATAATACTAGTTATTACCCCATTACTGTTGTAATTGTAACCCTTATTAATATTGTTGTGCCCCTACTGTCCCCATATTGTTATTACTATGCCCCATAGAATCCCTCTACTGTTATTTTTGTGGCTTTATATTATTAGTGTTAGGTTAGGTGGGTTATATTGTGACTCCTTAGACTCCTATACATAGAAAGGAGGTTTTGTCATTTGAATCATCCAAGAATTGTTCATTTATGTA